>JBBPBX010033828.1:16753-33010 GCA_038048925.1 Garcialebias charrua
AACATCCATCCATCCATCCATTTTCTTCCGCTTATCCGGGGTCGGGTCGCGGGGGTAGCAGCCTAAGTAGGGAGGCCCAGACTTCCCTCTCCCCAGCCACTTGGAGCAGCTCCTCTGGGGGAATCCCAAGGCGTTCCCAGGCCAGCCGAGAAACATAGTCCCTCCAGCGTATCCTGGGTCTTCCTCTGGGTCTCCTCCCGGTGGGACATGCCCGGAACACCTCACCAGGGAGGCGTCCAGGAGGCATCCTAACCAGATGCCCGAGCCACCTCAACTGGCTCCTCTCGATGTGGAGAAGCAGCGGCTCTACTCCGAGTCCCTCCCGGATGACTGAGCTTCTCACCCTATCTCTAAGGGAGAGTCCAGCCACCCTGCGGAGAAAACTCATTTCAGCCGCTTGTATCCGAGATCTTGTTCTTTCGGTCATAACCCAAAGCTCATGACCATAGATGAGGGTGGGAACGTAGATCGATCGGTAAATTGAGAGCTTTGCCTTTTGACTCAGCTCTCTCTTCACCACGACAGACCGGTACAGCGCCCGCTTCACTGCGGACGCTGCACCTATCCGCCTATCGATCTCACGCTCCAGTTTTCCCTCATTCGTGAACAAGATCCCGAGATACTTAAACTCCTCCACTTGGGTAAGGACCTCCTCCCCGACCCGGAGAGGGCACGCTACCCTTTTCCGGCTCAAGACCATGGCCTCGGATTTGGAGGAACTGATCCTCATCCCGGCCGCATCACATTCAGCTGCAAACCGCTCCAGCGAAAGCTGTAGATCACGAGCTGATGAAGCCAATAGGACCACATCATCTGCAAAAAACAGAGAAGCGATTCTAAGGCCACCAAAACGGATCCTCTCAACACCTTGGCTGCGCCTAGAAATTCTGTCCATAAAAGTTATAAACAGAATCGGTGACAAAGGGCAACCTTGGCGGAGTCCAACTCTCACCGGAAACGAGCCTGACTTACTGCCGGCAATGCGGACCAAGCTCTGACACCGGTCGTACAGGGACCTAACAGCCCATATCAATGGGCCTGGTACCCCATACTCCCGGAGTACCCGCCACAGAACCCCCCGAGGGACGCGGTCGAATGCCTTTTCCAAGTCCACAAAGCACATGTAAACTGGTTGGGCAAACTCCCACGCACCCTCCAGGACCCTGTTGAGGGTGTAGAGCTGGTCTAGTGTTCCACGACCAGGACGAAAACCACACTGCTCCTCCTGAATCCGAGGTTCGACTATCCGACGGACCCTCCTCTCCAGAACCCCTGAATAGACCTTACCAGGGAGGCTTAAGAGTGTGATCCCTCTATAGTTGGAACACACCCTACGGTCCCCCTTTTTGAATAGGGGAACCACCACCCCAGTCTGCCAATCCAAGGGAACTGCCCCCGATGTCCACGCGATATTGCAGAGTCGCGTAAGCCAACACAACCCCACAACATCCAGAGCCCTAAGGAACTCAGGACGAATCTCATCCACCCCCGGAGCCTTGCCACCGCGGAGCTTTTTAACCACCTCGGCGACCTCAGCACCAGAGATTGGAGAGCCCGATCCAAAGTCCCCAGGCTCCGCTTCCTCAGTGGAAGACGTGCCAGTAGGATTGAGGAGGTCTTCGAAGTATTCCGCCCACCGACTCACAACATCCCGAGTTGAGGTCAACAGCACGCCATCCCCACCATAAATGGTGTTGGTCGCGTACCGCTTTCCCCCCCTGAGACGCCGGATGGTGGACCAGAATCGCCTCGAAGCCGTACGGAAGTCATTCTCCATGGCCTCTCCGAACTCCTCCCACGCCCGAGTTTTTGCCTCAGCAACCACCCGAGCCGCATGCCGCTTGGACTGCCGGTACCTATCTGCTGCTTCCGGGGTCCCACAGGCCAAAAAGGCCCAATAGGACTCCTTCTTCAGCTTGACAGCATCCCTCACCGCCGGTGTCCACCACCGGGTTCGAGGGTTGCCACCACGACAGGCACCAACAACCTTGCGGCCACAACTCCGATAAGCTGCCTCGACAATAGAGGCGCGAAACATGGCCCACTCGGGCTCAATGTCCCCCGCCTCCCTCGGAACGTGTTCAAAGCTCTCCCGGAGGTGGGAGTTAAAGCTCCGTCTTACGGGAGACTCTGCCAGACGTTCCCAGCAGACCCTCACAATACGTTTGGGTCTGCCAGGTCTGACCGGCATCCTCCCCCACCATCGGAGCCAACTCACCACCAGGTAGTGGTCAGTTGACAGCTCCGCCCCTCTCTTCACCCGAGTGTCCAGGACATGCGGCCGCAGATCAGATGAGACGACAACAAAGTCGATCATTGAACTACGACCTAGGGTGTCCTGGTGCCAAGAGCACATATGGACACCCTTATGCCTGAACATGGTGTTCGTTATGGACAATCCATGACGAGCACAGAAGTCCAACAACAGAACACCACTCGGGTTCAGATCAGGGGGGCCGTTCCTCCCAACCACACCCCTCCAGGTCTCACTGTCATTGCCCACGTGAGCGTTGAAGTCCCCCAGCAGAACAAGGGAGTCCCCAGGAGGCGCACCCTCCAATACCCCCTCCAAGGACTCCAAAAAGGGTGGGTAATCTGCGCTGCCGTTCGGCGCATAGGCACAAACAACAGTCAGAGCCCGTCCCCCCACACGTAGGCGAAGGGAGGCTACCCTCTCGTTCACCGGGGTGAACCCCAACGTACAGGCACCAAGATGGGGGGCAACAAGTATGCCCACTCCTGCTCGGCGCCTCTCACCAGGGGCAACTCCAGAGTGGAAGAGTGTCCAACCCCTCTCAAGGAAACTGGTTCCAGAGCCAGAGCCATGCGTTGAGGTGAGTCCGACTATTTCTAGCCGGAACCTCTCAACCTCACACACTAGCTCAGGCTCCTTCCCCACCAGAGAGGTGACATTCCATGTCCCAATGGCCAGCTTCTGTAGCCGAGGATCAGACCGCCAGGGTCCCCGCCCTCGGCCACCACCCATTCCACAATGCACCCGACCCCTTTGGCCCCTCCCACAGGTGGTGAGCCTATGGGAAGGGGGACCCACGTCTCCTCTTCGGGCTGTGCCCGGCCGAGCTCCATGGGTGAAAGCCCGGCCACCAGGCGCTCGCCAACGTGCCCCTCCTCCGGGCCTGGCTCCAGAGTGGGGCCCCGGTGACCCGCGTCCGGGCGAGGGAACATTGTTTCCATTTATATTATTCATCATAAGGGGTCTTGTGGGCTGCGCTTTGTCTCGTCCCTCACCTAGGACCTGTCTGCCTTGGGTGACCCTACTAGGGGCATAAAGCCCCTGACAGCATAGCTCCTAGGATCATTGGGACACTCAAACCCCTCCACCACGGTAAGGTGGCAGCCCAGGGAGGGGAGAAAAAACAATTTGACTCACTAAAACACCAAAGAACAAACAAAATATATAAATAAATTATAAATAAATTATATATAAATTATAGTAATACAATTTCATAATATAAATAGAAACAAGCTCTTTGTTTGTTTGTGTACCGGTTCTCTTAAATATTCCTAATTTTAAAGGTCCTAATGCACCTTAGCCTTTCATCATATAAATGTACCTTAAATGTTTCAATGTTAATAGGGTATGACTTGCTTGTCCAGAACAATGAAGAACGTGTGGATGGTGCTCCTCCTCTGTCCCAACAGCAAGTAGGCTGTGTAGTGAAGTTGATGGCGCCAACATGGTCCTGTGTGCTTGTTCCACTCTAAGTATGAAAAACATGAAGAAGAAGAAGAAGAAGAAGAAAGAGGAAAATAAGTGAGATTAAAACATTTCGGCATTTCTACTTGCAAGAGGCTTTGGTTTCATTCTCCTGATCAGTGTTAAGAAATAGTAAAACACCACCAGTGACATTTAGTATATAAAATTATTAATGATTGATATTTTTATAAGCAAATTGAAATAAATGTACCCATCAGAGTCCAATACAAGAAACAGGAGGCTAGTGCTAGCATCCTAACTCCACAAACAAACAAAGAAAAAAAAACTCACCAGTTCCCACTTGCAGTCAGCTGAAGTTCTTTTTTTTTTCACAAACAGACATCTAAAAGTTGGGAGGCATATCAGTCAGGAATGGTAATATAATAATATAAGTATTAAATAAATACTAGCATTAGCATGCTAGCTCCAGAAACACCAGTTGCCACTTTTAGAATAAACAGTCAGCTGAATACTTTTTCACAGAGACTTCTAAATGTTGAGATGCAAATCAGGCAGAAATGGCAAATAGGCATTAGATAAAGGGCTTTCAATGATTTAAAACCTACCTGCAGCCAGCCTGTTTGAGTGAGTCACTGCACTGCTCTGTTCCCAGACAACAACAAAAACAAGAAAAAAATAAAATAAAATAAATGACCGGAAGCACGCAATCGGTAGGTAGTAGGTACAGCTCAGGTTGGACGTGTCCAGGGCGCTGAAATATGTGCCCAGCATCTTCCCATTGTTTTTTAACGTTGTGGAATAACTGTGCATGCGCCATTTATAACGAGAGTCTATGGATAAGAGTCATGCGCCCTCAGAACAGGAAATACGTCACCAATCAGAAAACGTTTTTTGAAACAAAGAATATAACTCATCATTACCTATAAAATATTTATCCTACACAACTAAAAACATATATACTGTACATATATTTCAAAAATATTTTTATTTAAAAATTATATATTTTTTTAAGTCTTCAATGTATAATGGTGAATAGCTCCAGAAGTTCCAGTGGGGCGGCGCCCTGGCGCCCCTATTGGCCGGCCGCCCCTGACCAAGACTATTTTAAAGAAAACTTATGTGCTGAGAGTCATAAAACATGTAAGCAAAAAACGTCACTGATAAACCAGAAATAATCTATAGGTTGTAACCTTGTACAGTATATGTTCAGATGTCACGTTCTGATACTGATACTTTGATTTAAAATGCGGATACCAAAGGTGCGATCATGTTTCCCAGCAGGCCTGTGGTGTTTAGTGATGTCTAGAGTTATTCGCAAAGATTAGCACGATCAAACTTAAATAATAAAAACAACAAATATGACAATTTATTCAAGAAAACACACAAAACGAAACAATATTTCAATTAAAGGCCTAGCATTTGTCGAAGTAATACATGTCTTTTGCCGCTAAAACATTTCACAAGATGTGTAAGAGTATGAGTTGAGGACGACTACCACATCAAATTTTAGCTCCATATGTGTAACATTGACTGAGCTTTAGCCATTTTTGTGTTGACCAAGACTGATTAGCTGTGGCGGCCATCTTAAATTGGGATGACTCCAAAAGTTAATACTGTAGGTTGTAGATGCACTTCTAATGTTTACTTCAAAAATGTCAGTAAAATGTGTCTTCTGGTGCGCTTCCACCTTCATCTGTGTTCCACACTAGGAGCCTGATAAAAATGAAAGATCTTCCTCCCATTCTGCTTTTGGAAACTCTAGGAACCAAAAGTAAACATGCAGACTGAGAGCGAAGTGCTCCGTTAGGAAAATACGGAACAATAAGATCTGTAATATGAATTGGAGCTAGGTTGTTGAGGGCTTTGTAGGTTAGAAGTAAGATTTTGAGTTCCATTCTGAATTTGACACGATTCTGTTCTTTAATAAAAGGTTGTGCAATTTCTTATTTAGAAACCTGAACCGTTGTTTGTGCCACATCAGTTACGAACAGGCAATATGGGAAATAAATGAATTCCACAGTCATTTAAAAAGTTCGACAGCCAGAACAATCAGAATTACACTGGAAGTGTCACACTAAAGTGAATATTTTACACTAAAAACACATTATTTGTCATTTAAATAGACAGCTAAGTCAAATCCTGCACCAAAACAAACACACTCCCACACAAAAAGCACTATAGTTTTAAAACTTTGCTCAGTGTTTCACTGAAATACAGCACACCTGGGTGCACTTTAATTAATTTTTAACGTGTGTAGCTGTTGCTGCTGGATTTTGTGTTGAACTTGTCACAGCATTGTCTCTCACTTACGTTGAACTGAAATCTGCAGCTGCAGTTTTGTGTCTGAGCAGCTTGTTCTCTCTCCTGTGGTGACACAGTGCCATCTATGGAAACGCTGAGCCTGATTTCACTGCATACACATTTAAAAGCATGCTTCTTCTATATTGCTCCCCTCTATGAGCTGGGGATTTATACCAGGCACAACAATTTCCTATTTGTCTTCATATGCTTAAAAGTATGGTCCTTGCTTGCTAAGTATATTCATCTGACCTGATTAAGATTCCTTCTCTAGGAGAAGGAGTATCAGGGAGTCACTGCTCCAAAAGTAGTCTTAGATGCAGCTTAGTGACTGTAAATACCGCTCTCACAGATAAAAAAAAAATGGCTCCAACATTACAAGCTCGACTGCTGTCAGTCAGACTTAAAAGCTTGTGCCCTCAAAACTTTGAGATTAATCATTTTTTCCTTTCCCATTTTTCTCCAGAGACTCCCTTTTTTATTCATTTTGTCTAAATACAGCTTCTAACTACAGTATACGGCGTCGTTTGTAAAGTTACAGTCAAACATTAACAGCAACATTTTGGTTTATTTAACCTTTCATAAGAAAAAAGAATATATTTTTTTCAAAGTCATATTACTCATACATTTATAAATGTCATAGTTCCAAACTAAATATTTCATTTGCAAACTAGATATTTAGTTTACAAACTAAATGTTTATGTCCAAGATAAATGTTTAATTTACCAACTAAATATTTACCTTGCAAGTTAAATGCATAGCCAGCATGTTACATATTTAGCTAGCAATTTAAATATTTAGGTCCAAAATAAATATTTAGTTAGTAAATTAAATATTTATTTTGGAAATAAAATGTTTAGTTTGGAAATTTTAGTTAGCAAATTATGTCTATTTTGGGAATTAAATGTTTAATTTGGAAATTACAGTATTTTCTGGACTATAGGTCGCACCTTTATATAAGTTGCTTTGTCCAATTATTGACAATAAATTGGAAAAATCCATAAACAGGTCGCACATTTATTTAAGTTGCATCTATTATACGTCACCGCTACCCGACGTCAGCGCGTCATTTGCCCTGCTGAAAATGACGACCACAGAAGCGTACACGGAAGGACTTTTCATGAGATTAACGTGGTAAAAACAATTATTTGTCTGCTGAAAATTATAGCAAACATGTGTCTTAGCTTAACCGTTCCTTAATAAATTCACGTAATGGTCAAATCTGCTGGATTTAAATTTTTCGCTTTGAAAAAGTACAAGGAAAAACAACGAAGCTAACCGCGACACATTTACGTCTATAAAACATTGAATTTTATCTCAAATAACTCCAACAGCTAACAGTTTGTAAATGTACATCTAGTGATTACTTTCTGTAAGTTTGAAAAAAAATCTGCTGTGTGGTTTATGAGCTATTTGCTCAAACGTACAAGGAAAAATCAACGAAGCTAACCGCGACACATTTACGTCTATAAAACATCAAATTTTATCTCAAACATCTCATAAAGCTAATCAGTTGTAAATATCCATCTAGTGATTACGTTCTGTAAGTTTGATCAAAATCTGTCCTGTGGTTCTTGACCTATTTTGCTAACAAACACTGAGCTAACAGCGAAGTAGCTAGTTCATACCTCCAGAGCAGGAGGCCGGGCTGCGACAGAGTGAGTCCGTCCAGAGGAGGCTCTCGTCGGACACATGAGGTGGGAACGGTTGGTGTACCCTAGCGGACAAAGGTGGTACTGCACCCCTAGCGGCCGAAAGTGGTACTGCACCATTTTTGCCAAAATGGAAAAACGGTCATATCTGAGCCAAAAATTGGTCTAAAAATATGGGGAAATATCCATAAACATGTCTCACCTCTCTATAAGTCGCAGGGCATGCAAATTAGGCAAAAAGTTGTGACTTATAGTCCGTAAAATACGGTATATATTTATCTCTGAGATAAATGTTTAGTTAACAAATAAAATATTTAGTTTAGGAATTAAATGCTTAGAAATTAAATGTTTAGTATGGAAATTAAACATGCATCTTGGACATAAACATTTAGTCTGTAAACTGAATATTTTATGTGGCGCTAAATATTTACCTTTCTAACTAAATATTTAACTGGCAAGTTAAGTATTGAGTTTGTAAACTAAATGTTTAGCTTGCAAATTAAATATTTAATTTGGAACTATGACATTTATAAATTAACATGGTGAAAATATGACTTTGAAAAAAAAAACATGAAATTTTTCTTATGAAAGGCTAAATAAACCAAAATATTGCAGTTAATTTTGACAGTAACTTTATAAATGGCATCCCATAAATAACAAAGGTCATGAGCTGTAATACAAAATGTCAGTTTTCTATCAAAACTGTGCACAATTTGGATAATTTAATTGTTTAATATTTTCCCTTTTGGTGGATATAAAGAAAATGTGTTGTATTGATTGCTGGTAAATACACAAGACCTGGTGAATGTAAGAAAAGAGGAAACTTCCTGGAATCCTGCAAGACTGCAGTAAATATAATGGTTTTATCTCATGAGGAATAGTTGCATGAATTTATTTTGTGTGAAATGTTAAAGTTGGTTGCTATGTAGGGTTGTGGTAAGCACTGCTGCCTCACAACGAAAATGTTTACTGGTTCAGACTTCCTGTATAGGATCTGTATGTTCTCTCCAGAGATCCTCAGTGTTCTCGCCACACTCTAAAAACACACACGTTAGGTGAAATAGTGATTCTAAATTTGCTGTTTGTGTGACCCTGAAAGGTTTAAAGTCGTGTTTGTCTCTGAGTGTGCTGTGTGATTGATGGTCAGCCTGTCTAAGGTGTACCTCACCTTTCACCTCTTATTCCTGCAACCCAGAGGATGAGCCATGTGGGTAAAAACCCCACTGTGACATTTTGTTTCATTGTGTTCTTCTTTCCAGTGAAGACAAAGCAGTACTGCAGGTTGTTTTGGGAAGAATTGCCAGCTGAGTTTCACTGGCTCATCTTCTGTGTGTTTGTTCATCAATCTCTTCTTGATAACTCTGTGGGTTGCTAAGGCCCAGGAGGCCCTTAGAAACTGCCCATGAGAGAAAGGTGCAGGACTGGGTACAATAATTACACCAACATGCTCTGGTTTTTAACTAAAATTGGGATAATGCTTATATTTGATGATGTCTTCCAAATGCTGCTCTGTCAGCATTACAAAAAGATTCATAAAGTAAAAACCGTATTAGGTGAAAAGTGACAGAACATTCCATCAATACGAGCAGTGCACCAAAGTCCCCTGTCACTGAGGGATTTGAATAATGGATTTTTGTAGTTATCGAAACTAGTGTTTTTCTGGACTGGAATTGAACAGGTAATGCAAGTAAACAATGTTTTTGGTGCAAGATATTCAAGTGAAGAGGAGTTTTACTGTAGATAAGAAGAGAGCCAGGTTTTTATTTTATTTTATGTTTTGCTTGATCGAGGCAGTGTAGACTGATGGGATTCTGACGAGTGGAGCAATTTTACCCAGTATCGGGTGGCTAATGGTGGCGTTGGCCACCATAGAATAAGCATTTCAGGACACTACGTGATATAACACTTGATCAGCTTTATGCATTAAAATTTATAGTTTGATCCCTCTACACTTTACATAAAGTTCAGCCAGAGCTTCTGTGCAGGGTCTTGGCTGGGTCTTCAGGTGTGTATTAAGAATGTAGTGGGCACCTGTTTGCACGTAATAGAGTATGACAGAGTCACAATGGTTTCGAGCATGAACCAAAATTTCATGGTGGGGTTTTAGTGTTTATCCTTGTGCTGTCAGCATGTTTGGCTTTGGTGGAGAGTGGTGACTGGTGACAGCCTATTTATGACACTGGCCCCATGTGCACCAGAATAGCTTGGTCATTAATAGCTTAAATTAGGATTGGCCATGTTATTTTGATGCTGAGGCTACAACCATTAAACCATTGTTGGTACAAGGTCATGGAAACAGTCCAGAACAGACGTGATACCCATGGTGGTAGCAATGAAGTAGCATGGCATAATCTTCTTGTGCTTACATTCTTGTTGACACAGTCCAAAAGACAGGTCAGTCACCCTTGGTAAGGATGCATGTCAGGGGAAAGTTTCATTATTGCCAAAGATGTCTGAGACGAACACAACCTTAAATAACTAACACGGTTGAGTCAGATCTTCCAAATGCGTTCTGCTTTGTTGACACATTACAGCTTTAATTCATACGAGTTTCACTAATAAACCGAACACGGAAAGTTTTAACAATTTTATTAAGAAACTGGAAGCTGGAATGGGTCTGAATTGTCACTGGCAACTGGAGTTCTGCACAAGAGATGATAATATTAGCAACAGGGCTTGAAAAGGTAGATGTTTTTATATTGAATAAAAACACCAACCTTCTTAGACTGTTTGTTCTGAAGGGGATTCCTTAGTGACGTAGGCCGGTGGTGACGTAGTCCAGTTTTACTTCCGTGTTTCCTTTGATCCTTAGTGCGGAGTTTTACACGAAAGGGGTTTTCCTGGTTCCGAAGCAGGGTCATACACAGGTAGTCAGAGAGGCGAATAATGTTAGAAGAGGCAGGCTTAACTCGTGGTCGTGAAAGGCTGTCCTGGGTATGTTTCCGTGAGGCAGATGACTGAACAGGTCCGACAAGGAGAGAGGCAGGAGAGCAGAGTCCAATAGCGTGTGCAGAAGTAAAAACCAGAAAAGCAGAGTCCGAAGAAGTACCAATGGGGGCTGAGACGAGAGACGTGAGACCAAAAAACCAAACCAGGGTTGTATAGCCAGCAAGACAAGACAAGACATGGGCGCTGGATAACTACTAGGCAAACCCGTTCATAAATCTGGCAAGGACTGACTGTGGGCTTGGAGCTTAAATACAAGAACAAACAGGTGAGAGCTATGAACGTTAATGAGGCATTGGCATGAGGGCGGAGAAAACAATGATGATGTGATTGATGTGAACATGACATGACAATGACTGTGACTTGACTTGGATTAAGTCAAAAGTCAAAGTCAACTTTATTGTCAGAACTGCAATATGTACAGGACATACACAGAATTGAAATTGTGTTTCTCTCAAACTTGACTATGATGGGAAAACTGTGATATGAAAAACTAAAAGCAGGAACATGACTAAACTAGAATTAATCTATGGCTAACAGAACGTGAAGCATGACAGTTGTCAATGTTATTGTTAAATATACGGTGCCCAAAGAAATCTGCTTGGACTCAGGATGTATATGATTATTGTCCAAAACATAACAAAGATATACAAGTATGACTGGTACTACTGTTTGAGAGAAAGATCCAAATTGCAAGACTCTCTGAACCAACGAACTCTGTAGAATGATTGTTCAAATAAATCTCCCAGCCATCAATTACAGTATTGAGGTTTTTTGTTAAAATATACAAATAAAATACTCACAACAGTTGCTGTTGCTGGTCCCTTGTGGCAAGAAATTAATCATACAAGGTAGGCTATCAAAATACAAACTTAAGTGAGCATCATGTTTATTTGCACTAGTACTGTTACCTGCAAACTGCAACCATATAAAATAAGTTTTGTTGTTGCCTTATTGTTAATAACATGTCATAATTTTCCTTGACTTGTTATAATTTTATTTCTATCTATCTCATCCCATACTCCTGTTGCCCTGTAACCATGAACTGGATGAAGCAGTCATGCAAAATGAATAAATGATTGTAAGTCGCTTGATTTAGGGGGAAAAATAGTTTGATCCTAGACTATTTATTTCATGTCAAAGTTACAAAAAGCAGCGACATTTTGTAGATTGCCTGGCTGATGCTTCAAAGGAGTATCCATGTGTTTGGAAAAGATCACTTGAGATCAAAGTGTGACGAAGCAGCTCTGTGTTTCTTTAGAGAAGACCCACCTGTAATTTTCTTTTTTTCCCGGAGGTAATCTTTCCACGCTGCTGCCTGCTCTCTTAAATTGTTTTGTCTTGGGAAAGTTGTCGTTGATTCAAGAAAACAGTTGAAGTTCGGTCTGAGACAATCCCCGTGCAAGTAGATAACTATAGACTCACCCATCTCTGTTTCTTTTCATTTTAAATGAGAAATGTCTGGATCCAACCCGGGCTGAACCGCTCCGGGAATAGCCCAGTGTTGGGAGGATTGAAAAAGACTCGTAGTTTGGCCCTCAGGGTGTAGGAGCCTGTCAGTTTTCCTTCCAGTTTTAGACCTCAATTACCGAATCAAAGGCGAGAGGAAGGCCAAATCCCATCCCGTGGCTGCTTCTTATCTCGCCCTAGCTGGACCCGACAAGTTCTATCTGCCTGCTTGTTCACTCACTCGAACTCAAACACACAAGGCGCACAGCTCATGGGAACCTGGCAAGAGAGCTTTGCTGGTTGCGCTCTAAAGAACCTTCAAAGTTCACTGCTCTTTCTCGGCAGGAGTGCAGGTGGTTTGAGTTTCAGATACCTCTATAGCTTTTTTTTCAGCACGCCCTCTCACATGTTGTGTGTTAATAAATTGGTCCATGAATGGATGAGCCCAGATGACAGAGGTTGGTGATCTTTTATATCAACTAAACACTATGCTATCTACCACTTCATCAAAAAAATGTTTGTCAACAAATTTCTAGGCTTGCACCATGAATATTATGGCGATTACTGTATCAAGTGCTGAGACTACAGGAAAATGAAGATGACTGATGATTATTGGGTTAACTCATTAATGGTAAATACAGGTTGGCATTTTCCCCCATTTTCCATTGGCTCAACATACATTTAAGAGGTTTTCCAGAGGATTTGGATGAACAAGTTCAATGCCATACACAAAACACATCTCTTTCATAGAACAGGTCCGCAAAATGGCCACACAGACTGGTCCATGTTTGCCATATCTTTGGCCATCCATAAATTACAGGTAGTGACTGTTACAGATGCCAGCTTTCAGAAAGGAAGTGAGCATTGCAGAACGAAAAGAGGCATGGAGCAGAACTCAGCTGCATTGCTGTGGAACGCAACGCATTAAATGATGGAAGTGGAGAGATGGACATTTTCCTCATGTCGTTTGCAAAACAGGATGAATTGAATCACTTTAGCAATCCTTTTTGTGGTTAACAA
This sequence comes from Garcialebias charrua, assembly GCA_038048925.1. Lineage (NCBI taxonomy): Eukaryota > Metazoa > Chordata > Actinopteri > Cyprinodontiformes > Rivulidae > Garcialebias > Garcialebias charrua. The sequence goes on from JBBPBX010033828.1 coordinate 29,798, forward strand.
TTTTTTTAAACTAACTACAATGTTGCTGTGCATCATCATCTACCCTTTGGTAATACATTTCTTGTTCAATCCCTTGAGCGGGTGGTCGTGTACTAAGGTCATCAGTTCATCACATTACGGTACTCGCCACCTTGGTCCAATCACAAGAGACGCTGAGGTGTCCAGAACACATTTTAATCCTGGACTGAGGCATCACGTGAAAGAACACAGTCTTAGCTGAGATAGTCTGGTAAACCCTTAACCACCCTGACTTCTACCCTAACTTATTTGCCTGTCTTTCATTTTGCATTGATAAAAGTTGATCAAATGAAAAGTCCAGTTTGTTTACTGGATATCAAATTTATGATCTACAAGATTATTACACTCTCTTATCTTAATGGCTTTAATGTGCGTTTTGTTGGAATTGTGGGTTCTAGGGGGTTTTGTCCACCAAATGGGTTTCAGTGCTAAACCAAAGCATTTTTTTTTTTCATTTCCACCATGACAAGCTCTGGTTCTAACAAATAAAACAAACAAATAAAGAACTGGATCTATTTAGCACCAACTTCTCACTCGGCCAGAACAAAAATATATATACAATATATATAGTTGGGACCAGAGGGAAGAATCCAAAGAAAATACAGTATGTGTTAGTTTTGTTTTTACTTTGCTTCAAAACCACACATCTCACACATCGATGGCTGGACACTAGTGACAACTAGGGATGCACCGATCCACATTTCTCACTTCCGATCCGATACCGATACTTATTAACTCAGTATCGACCGATACCGATACTTTTCCGATCCGATACTGTTCAGGTATGTGACTGTGTATAATGAAACTTTTGCACCCAAACTATTCATTTTAACATTGTGTGAGATAAGCCCAATGAAGACACTTTTAAGCCTTACAATAGGGAACCCACTGACTTTAACAGCACACAGGACAGGAGGCAATTATACCACACACATGTCCTCCTTACTCATGGTGCAGCTGAAAAAACTAAAAAAGCGCTAAGCATGATGGGAAAGACAACACAGCACTCCCCTTAACCAATAAGAGAGTGGATTATAGCTGGAAAACAGATTTAGCTGGAAAACTTTTCCAGCTAAATCTGGAAAACTAAAAACAACAGTAGCTCATGGCTCACTGCTAAAGCTGGAAAACTAAAAAAATGCTAAGCATTATGGGAAAGACAACAAAATCCACTCTCTTATTGGTTAAGGGGAGTGGCTGTGTTGTGTTTCCCATCATGCTTAGCACTTTTTTAGTTTTTTTCAGCTTTAGCTGGACAAACTATTGGTTATAACTATTGGTTATAATGGGAAAGACAACAAAATCAACTCTCTTATTAGTTAAGGGGAGTGTCTTCATTGGGTTTATCTCACACAATGTTAAGAAGTGCAGTCACAGAATGTGATTGAACACAAGTGCTCTTTGAAGCTGGATCGGAAAAGTATCGGCAGGTTTGATCCGATACCCGATACTTAAATAATGCTGGTATCGGATACCGATACCGATACTGGATTGGATCTGCCCCATCCCTAGTGACAACTGCGACCTGGAAAGGAAGAAGTGGGTACAAGATAATGGATGGATGGGTAACATGACCTCTTTGTTTCTCTGTTGCAATGATCTTCTCAAAGCTGTTTGTTTTCCTCCAACAAAGCAGACGGTGCACTCAGACATGTTTCATTTAAAGCCCTGTTGCCACATGAATATTTAACAGATACCTCTGCTTTAGTAAAACTGACTCACAGAAACCAGAAGGTATCACTGCTTCACTTTTCCTGTTTGTCGGTCATTCAGATCAAATTCACTCTGCCTGTTGTTCTTGATGAGCTACACTTCTAGAAACCAGCAAGAGCCAATGAGTGGTTTATTTTATTAGCCATATCTCAGTACTTGAGATTTTTCAGGGGTGGGCAATTATTTTTTCCATGGGGCCACATGAGAAATAGAAAATATTGTGGGGGGCCGGGCGAAATGACATAATTCAATACTGCATATTAATAGTATTTCTTTATTAAAAGCAGTAAATATCATTGTTTAGACAAACTGGTAAAAGTATTAGTTATGATTAATCAACAAAATAAAAAGCATGAGTGGACATTTTTGAGGGCTAACGTTGTCTTGTGACTTGACAACAATTCAATCATGCACATTGCGCATGTCTTGATTTACATATTGCATCATTTTGTACGTGAATTTTAAAAAGACATCAAAATTAAAGCAATGCAGTCCACAAATGAGGTAAAATTAGAAACTATGTTTTTGTTGTAACTCCCCTTACGGGGGCCGTCAGAGTCAACCAAAGGGCCGCATGTGGCCCTGGGGCCTTACAATGCCCAGGTCTGGTGTAGATGCTGCCTTGTTTTGCTGTCTGTCAGAGAAAAGGTGCAGCTTTAAAACTGATTTCAGCATTCATATTACTGTATTTCCATGCTTAAAGTTGCCCATGTACATTTTCTGCAAACATTCTACTTCTTCATGGTTTGTTCAGTTTTAACTGTTCATTTAATAAAATGTTTGGCGGGTTTGGGAATAGTGTATTGGTAACTTTTATAGTACTGTATTTGAATTACTTAACATTATTTACAAATGTGTTATCAATATAACTACAAGAAATATTTTCAGTTCTGACAAAAATGTAACCTCTTAAATGTACAGGTACCCCTCGAGTTACGTCAGGGATAGGGACCTACGTGTGTGACTTAGGTCGATGTTGTCGTACCTCGCGGACCAAAAACACCTGCCTGTCGTAGGTCCGCGTTTCTGACATAGGTCGCGGCTATACCGCTAACGGAGCGCCGCACACATATTTAATGGCATGAGACTGAACAAGCAGACATACTAGGCCATAAACATGCACAGAACTGTACAGTAAATGAATACTGTACAATAAATAAAAAATATAATGTCTTACTTTGAGCTGGTCAAAGCCTGCCTTCGTCTTTTAGCATCAGCTCGCACCCGTCCGAGCTCCCCCAGCTTCCTTACGCTCCACACGCACACACGTGGTCAAAACTGTTTAAAAGAAGGACTGTTAGCTTCTTAACTTCATACATTTGGAGCCAGAAAAAAAAAAACTTACTGAAAGCCGTTTCTCCGCGATGTCCTCCATCCAAAACAAGCTCGGCGTTAGCTACGGTTAGCAGCAATGGTTAGCATGTCAGTTCATTCAAAAAGGCTGTCGGCTTTGTATCTCCGCGTTAGCTCGGTGTCCCCCGA
>JBBPBX010033829.1:0-28522 GCA_038048925.1 Garcialebias charrua
AAGGATCATCTGGCCAAACAGCTTTCTGTCAGCTTTAAGGACTACTTCTCTGGATTGACTATGGCGAAGGGACTGCATTCTGATGTCTGAGAATGTTTTCAGTTTCTTCTTTGTCATTGTTTCATAGAACTTTGTGGATGGGGTATCTGCTTCCATGCGCTGTTGCTTGAAAGCTTGGTATGCCTTTTCCCCTATGTCATTGGCTTCAAGAAGGTCTTTGGCTACATTGTGCGGTGCAATAGTGGCAGTTGACAGGCTGACCAGCTCGCCTTGATCACAGTTGAAGGGATTCATCCAACTGACCTCCATCAGCTGAACAAGGGACTGGGTATCGGCCTCATCTCTTTGTATCCTAGGCAGCAGTAGGTCAGGATGTTTGAAGTCATGTTGGCCCACGTGTATCATGGTCCTCAATTGTCGCAGGTATCTGCTACGGTATTCAGCTGTGAGATAGTACTTGGCCACAGCTCCAGCTTTCAGGCTAAACCCCTTTGTTCCACCGGGCGTCTGGGTGTCTTTGTTGATAGTTTCTTCAATTGTCTGATCTACAGGAATATGTCCAAAGGGATTTTGGGGCCCGATCTGTACTGCAAAGCCACCTTTCATGAAGTAAGCATAAACATCTGGGTGTTCTATGGGAAGTTGTGACATTGTGGCATAGTAGTAGGTCAGGAAGCGTGCATAGTTCACCTTGTCATAAGCAAAACACCATGGGATCATTTTTCGGATAGCTGCAAGGTGAAGCATCCAGTTTCCTTCTCTAGTAGCTCGAATGAGATCCATCATGATTTCTGCCATATCTAGGTAAGACATCCAAAATGCTGACAGGCTCTGTGCATTCCTGAGGGACTCCAGGTATATGTGAAAGAGCTTCAAGGTGCATGTGCATGATTCATCCTCAATCAACAGTTTGATGGATTCTTGAGAGACACTGCTGTGGAAGTCTCCAATGTTCTTCAGGGTTTCTTCCAGGTGATGGACATTTTCTGTATGGTTGTCCTGGAGCCAAGGAATGAAACCTTTCCATGCAAGCCGCATCAGTGCCTCGTACACAAGCTTGTGGACTCTAACTGCTCTGTTGTACTTGCGGCCTTCCATCATCCCAGCCACTGATCCTTGTGCAATGACCCCAGATTCCACACACAGGTCGCTGAGCCCTGCATCTTGGAACCTCTTACCCATGATGGAGAGGAGATTGCAGATTGTGTGGAAAACACCCATTCTGATGATGATATTCTTGAATTTGTCATGTTTCCACACTATCTCAGCAGCCTTAGCAAATAGTGCTTGGTCAAACACACACACTATTTCCTTCAGTTGTAAGGACTGCATGATGCAAAGTGTTTGTTCCAGCACTTCATTCACAGTGGACATCTGTGTTGCAGGGGCATTGATAGTAGGAAGATAGCCCACAGTATCCTGGGAAACAATGATGTTGTTGCGAATCTGGATGTTGAAACCAGTCCAACTGCTGATGGTCTGGTTATCAGGGTCCGGCATGCGAGTCAGGAGCCAGATATGGTTCTTGAACTTTGCATCTTGAACTTCTCTCGTAGTATAGGCATCTATACTCTTAATCCTTGGGGGACCAGCTCGATTCCCAACATTGTAGGTTGGTAGCATTACTGGAGCAGGACTGATGCTCCTCTTTTTGGATTTGGTGAGGGTAGGTAGAACACGCTCTGGTAAGGGTCCTGCTATTTTGCGCTGGACAGCAATGCCATTCACTTTGTGGGATGTGCCTTCCCCACAGAGTGTCTCCTCAAGTCGGTCAATGTTGTCCCAGGCCAGGGTTGTGAATACCCCAGGGTAGATGTTTTCTGGCACTGACCCCCTCAATTCAAATAAACATACATTTCCTTCTATTATATGTATACATAATTATATAATTATATGTATACAGATGTTAAGAATCAGATATTTAGAACTTATATTAGATTTTACTATATTCTTTGTATTTGACCTTGACTTTCACAATGACCTTGTCCTTATTTTACAAAAAGGTCATCAGAAATGGATTGCCCAGCCCAGAAAACATAAATGTGTACTTTTTTGTACATGCAAATATGCTTTTTTAAACAAAATAAATAATAAACATTAAATTAATAGTAGTGGCCAAAAATTGTTAATTTTGTTTCCTTTAACACGCTGTAACATCTAACAGCTATGAAACTGCGATTGCTATCATAGCTTATTGTAAAGCTGAGATTTCAAGCTTTCAAAAAAGGTATTGCAACCTTAGCCACCTTGAGTGGTACCCGTGTCCAAAAAATTGGGGTCTGGCCCATGGACTATTAGTGTGTTTGTGTATTACAGTTAGAAAAATTAAGTAGAATTATTCATTTTGTGATGTAGTTTGTGTATTACAGTTAGAAAAATTAAATAGAATTATTCATTTTGTGATGTAGTTTGTGTATTACAGTTAGAAAAATTAAGTAGAATTATTCATTTTCTGATGTAGTTTGTGTATTACAGTTAGAATGATGTAGTTTGTGTATTACAGTTAGAAAAATTAAGTAGAATTATTCATTTTGTGATGTAGTTTGTGTATTACAGTTAGAAAAATTAAGTAGAATTATTCATTTTGTGATGTAGTTTGTGTATTACAGTTAGAAAAATTAAGTAGAATTATTCATTTTCTGATGTAGTTTGTGTATTACAGTTAGAATGATGTAGTTTGTGTATTACAGTTAGAAAAATTAAGTAGAATTATTCATTTTCTGATGTAGTTTGTGTATTACAGTTAGAATGATGTAGTTTGTGTATTACAGTTAGAAAAATTAAGTAGAATTATTCATTTTGTGATGTAGTTTGTGTATTACAGTTAGATAAATTAAGTAGAATTATTCATTTTGTGATGTAGTTTGTGTATTACAGTTAGTAAAATTAAGTAGAATTATTCATTTTGTGATGTAGTTTGAAGGTTATCATTGGTTGAACAAACTGTGAAATAAGGGGCAGATATAATAAGATTTCATCTTCTTTCTGCTCCTTTCATTTTATCCTACTTGTATTCTTGTATCTGATGAAACTGTCTTGTATTGTTCTTTTAAAATGAATGAATAAACATCAAATCAAATCAAAACCTTCGGATCCAGTTTAAAATACTTATGTATGTTTTTAAATCTCTGAACAGTTCCGCTCCACCTTATCTCACTGACCTTCTACAGCCATATGTCCCACGGCGCTCTCTGAGGTCAGCAGACCAGATGCTTCTCTCAATCCCAGATACTTCCCGTAAGCTCAGAGGTGACAGAGCTTTCTCTGTTGCAGGTCCGAGACTGTGGAATGAGTTGCCACTGAGTGTCAGGCAGGCTCCCTCACTCACAGTATTTAAGTCTCGCTTGAAAACCCACTTCTATTCTCTTGCCTTTAACACGGTGTGATTTGTTTTGATCCTCTCTGTACTATACATTGTTCACCATTTTAGTTAGTTTCTGTTGCTATAGGCTCTTTGCATCTGCGGCGCTGACGTCACATCCGCCTGAGCGGATGCGGCTCGCTAGCTTCCGCTTTGAGGAACTTAGACAGCTAGAAAAGAGAAACTCGCGTTTCAGAAGCAAGTTAAACATTATCACGAACACTGCTGTGTCCCTAAGCATGCTGATGTAATGGTCTTTTAAATTTCCACGGACTTTTTCTTTCGGATTTTTTTTTTTTTTTCTTTTCATTTTCCACGGAGGATCCTCCAGACAGAAAATTGCACGTCTGCGAGTTCACATTGAGCGTGCAATCCGAAAGGATTTCCTATATACACATGTATGTGTATATACACATATATATTATGTGTATATACACATGTATGTGTATATACACATATATATTATGTGTATATACACATGTATGTGAATATAAACATATATTATGTGTACAGTATATGCACATATATGTGTATATACACACAATATATACGTGTATACATATATATTATGTGTATATATACAGATGTATGTGTATATACACATATATATTATGTTTATATACAAACATATATATTGTGTATATGCACATATATGTGTATATACACAATATGTGTATACATATATATTATGTGTACAGTATATATACAGATGTAAGTGTATATATACATATATATTATGTGCATATACACATAATATATGTGTATACATATATTATGTGTATATATGCATAACATTGTTGATAGCGTGATATCAACAATTGATATCCCACTATCAATTGTTTGAAGTATTAATGAACTTACCCTGATGCATGCTCCAGGTAGAAAAATATTTAAAAAAAAAGCTAAGTCTGGTCCTCTGGACATTCAAAAAACAAATACTGTAGACAGTTTTTTGAATGTCCAGAGGACCAGACTTAGCTTTTTTTACATATTTAATGCACTTTTTACAGTGGCTTGCCTGGTTAATTAATCAAAATAAACCTCGTCAGTGCATGGGCTAAGGGAAAGAATTTCTGATGGACATTGTCCACACGAAATTAGTTCTCACAGAAGCATTTAAATGTATTTTTATTGTTATGAACTGATTGCATGTTATCAAATTTCATGAATAAATGTGAAGACAAATAAACATTTCTTGTTTTTCACATTTCACTTGCTTTTATGAAAAAACACGGGCAAGCTAAACAAACTAAATTACAGGCCAGAGCTGACCTTAGTGCAACTTGAAATTCATTTATTTTGTGTAAAACAAATCAGAACAAACAAATTCTTCAAATGATAAATTGTAATAAAACAAAGTGTCTTTTTTTTCTTTTGAATTTCATAGTATCTACAGCACACAACCTATTCAAAAACATAAAATAGAAGTGGTCACAGTTCTGTCTGATTATTTTTTGATCTTCCATCCAGTCGCTGCCAGACACTCTCGGTTGGTGACAGATGATGTGTCCAAATCGCAGTACAGTATACCTCTGCCACTCGAAGCAGACAGGTCAGGAAGAGAGCCAGTCATTCCTCTGAAGAGGGTACCCGTATTCCTTTGAATAAAACATCACACAGATGTATTTAACTCGGGGCTAAAATATATGTATGGTAGCAAGACATGAAAATTATATATTGCCAGTATTATTTACCGTAATCCTCCTTTACACAGTCGACCCAGGCCACCATCTTGCCAACTGGACCTGGTTTTGCACCCTGTGAAATCCAGAACCAGCCACACAGGAACAACTGCACGTCACCATTACAACAGGAACGTGAAATCCAGAACCAGCCACACAGGAACAACCATAGATATCATATATAGAACACTAGATACCGCATGGCCCGCTCTCACAGTATTCTTGGAGGTGTCACTGTAGAAGCGAATGTGCATTGAACTTCCGGTCCGACACCGGAAGTGCCTGTATTCCATAGGTGGAGTATGGATCGCGGGTATTTTTGAAAGTTATTTTCATTCATTTTATCGGAGCAAACACAGCTTTTGTTTAAACGTAACGTTTACTGAAATGTCCTACCGGGGTTCAGGTACCTGCTGTNGCGGCCGTGGCGTAGTGGTAATGGCAGTCGTCCCCCGATCGGAAGGTTGGAGGTTCGAATCCCGGTTCCCCACACCATGTGTCGTTGTGTCCCTGGGCAAGACACTTAACCCCGAGTTGCTCCCGGTAGGACTGGAAAGGCGCCTTGCATGGCAGTCTGCCGCTACCGGTGTATGAATGTGTGTATGAATGGGTGGATGGTTGGTATTGTAAAGCGCTTTGGGGCTCCTCACAGGGGGCTAGAAAGCGCTATATAAATAAGCTCCATTTACCACATGTAACTGAACACCTTGCGGTGCCAACAACATGTAAGGGATATAATACTTGTCAGTTTGCTGACCAGTACAATATTCCAGAAGAAGTTGGAGCAGATTTGATCTGACCCAAATTCATTCGCAGTTCACCCTTTTTCCGGATTAAATTGCTTAAATGTGACTAGACAAAATGTAATTTCATGAGAGACGTCAACTTATGTTGATCCACCAGAAGATGGACCTTTTATTGAGACAATCATAAAAGTACATTAAACATTTGTATCGAGATTAGCTCTGATTTAACTACTGTAGACAAGAATTCAAATTGAAACAGACAAGTTATGTTTAAACTTCCTGCTGGCACATTTACTTAAAAGTTTAATGGCTTAAGAAAAATAAGAATATGGAGGAAGAAGTGGAATGAAAGCTAAGTTTAACAGAAGTTAATTATTTTGAAATGCAACAGGGTGACACTTTTCCCAAACGAGTCCGGCTGGACTCCTCGCACGTTCAGCATACAATCAACGACTCTTTACCTGGTGACGACATGTCTCTTGGAGATAAGAGTACAGAGAATATTTTGGCTAATTCACAGACGAAGCAGAGAAGGAAGTTAAAAGTTTACCCTGAACTGTGCCATAATATTAAAGCATCCTGGTACTGCAGAAATAACCCAGCATGAGAGTGACACTCATGTTAATAACAGATCATCATCAAATGGCAAAAATATACTGTTGATCAATTCTGAATTAACACAAATTAAAAGGAAGTCTTTTCTGATTGACTTGTGTCTCTTAATTCAAAATATATGTAACAAAATAGTGTCTACTTGTCTCCTTGAGATCTCAAGAAAAGTGTAACACTCAGAGTTTCAGAGAGATGTGAAGAGGTTTAAATCCAGTAACGGACATGAGGGGCTGTATCACTACACATATTTACAGATAACGAGCTAAAACTGTGGTGTGGTAGTAGCTGAGCATTGTCCCCAACACATACGCCGAATGCCACGCATTGTGTGCCATTGAATATTGGAGCCAACCTAATTTGTCCGTTAGCAAAATATCATATGAACGCCTGAACTAATTTTAATGAGAGCTTTAGGAAATGTTTACAACTGATTAACTTTTGGAGTTAAGCCAATTCAAGATGGCCGCTGCCACTGTTCATCTTTAGCCAACACGTTAACGGCCATAACTCAGCCAAACTTGCAGCTAGTGAGCTAAAATCTGATGAGGAAGTAGCTGAGGGTTGTTCACAACATATATTCTGAGAGCAACGTCTTGCAGACATCGCATGAGAAATGCGCGTGAGGTTACTCCATCATAAAATTATTTTAGAGTGAATCTCTGGCATGAAAGACAAAAATATATGTGCTCCTCGCCTGCAGCCTTTCATTTAATCAGCAGTAATATCAGGCGGATATTCAGGAATCAGGAAGCAACTGTCAGAACATCGTGTGGTAACACCGACTGGTTCAAAATTGGTAAAGGCGTCAGAGGCAGGGATGCATTTTATCTCCAGCCCTGTTTAACCTGTAAGCCGAAACGATCATGCGACGATGCAACCTGGACAAGACCATAATCGGAGTCCATATTGGAGGTAGGACTATCAACAACCTGCGATATGCGGATGACATAACTATACTTGCAGAAAGTGAAAAAGACCTGGAATACTTGATCCGACGAGTTCAAGAGGAAAGTGAACGCATGGGACTGTACCTCAACATCAAGAAAACGAAAGTAATGACAACGGCGTGCAATGATGCAGTAAACATCAAGATCAACAATGAAAAGATTGAGCCAGTCCAAGATTTCATCTTCCTGGGAGCCAAAATTGACCGAAACGGCGAATCCGGACCAGAGATCAAAAGGCGGATTGCACTCGGCCGGGCCGCAATGCAAGGAATGGATAAAGTCTGGAAGAGCAAGGACGTGAGCATTGCGACGAAAACGAGACTCGTCAACGCCATTGTCTTTCCCATAGCAACATATGGATGTGAAAGCTGGACAATCAGGAAAGCGGAAAGAAGAAAAATCGACGCTTTTGAACTCTGGTGTTGGAGAAGACTACTGCGCATACCCTGGACATCGCGGACAACAAACAAGATGGTCCTGGACCGTATCAAGCCGAAAATGTCGCTTGAGGGCAAAATCGTCGAACAGCAACTGTCCTTTTTCGGCCACGTTATGCGCGCAAATTCACTGGAGACTTCGATGATGTTGGGCAAAGTGAGCGAGACGAGAAGAAGAGGACGGCAAAGAATACGCTGGCTTGATACAATCACATCGGCCACCAGCAAGATGATCGCAGAACTCAAAAGTAATCGTCAAGGACAGGAACGCGTGGAGAGGACAGATCAGATCCATAAAGTGGCCGAAAGTCGACTTCGACTAAATGGCTAATCATCATCAATATCAGGCGGAGTCCTTCGGCCATGCAACCGAACATCGATTTATCCAGACGTTAATTACACTCTGCAGCTGATTCCAGGGAAACGGCAGAAAGTTTTAATTCTTCGTTAACACACAGTTCCCAGAAACAGGAAGTTGCTTTTAGAACACACAGGAAGAGCCACGGCTGCATTAAGACACTCTTCACCGCCGGCTGTCGTGGAACAGTGAGGAGCTGAGCTCAGCCCATAAAGATCAGTCCAGACGTAATCTGTTCATATCCTCTGCTGCAGCAGCTCAACGTGAATATTTCCGCTGCACGAGGGAGGCTCGCTTCCTGCAGCTGCATCATGGACGGGCGGAGCGAACCAGCTCATCTGATGCGTTAAAGAGATGCTTGAACACCACTTCCCACCATGAAAATGACTCAATCTTAAAGGAACGCAAAAATCTAAACAGTTTCTTGAAACCACAGTTCAGTTAAGCTTGCCATGAGCAAACAATGTCTTACCTGTTGTAGGTAACTCTTTGAACAACCTCAGTTTGAAGAAATCAATTTTGAGATATAAATACTTTGTCCGTTTAGTCGAAAATAAAATATTTCTGTAATACGAGGTTATTCAAAGAGCTTTCTACAACAGGTAAGACATTAACTGTTCCTAAACTTTCTATAAAATCCACTCCGGAAATGGAAAGTCTCACTTTAAAAACTTTTACTGGTCTACACAATAAAAAAATAATCTGTTCTACTCTGTCAATACATTTAAAATAAATTAAATCAAAAAGCAAAAGCCGAGAGTGCCTTATGGTCTCATCTTGATGGTGAGCATACATGTATGTTAATGCGACATTTAAAGGTCCACTGACATGATTTATTTACTATTCATCAAATTGCTCAAAATATATATATTTTATCATTTAAATATGTTCATTTTTGCAAACAAAATGATAATTCACTTTAATTTTGCTTTAAAGGTGATTTTGAACTTCAAGCCGTGTTTAATCATGGGAAATCCGATTACACGCGAACGCACCATCTGTGACATAGTGTGCAGAGTGTGAAGGCCGAGATACACTTGAGCGTCCTCATGCCTGTTACCCACTGCCCCCTTTGTCGAGCGGCCGAAGCGGCCGGTTTACATTCAAAGTCTATGGAGGAGACGCGTCGAGTCACGGCGAACAAGGAAGCGGCGAGATTCAAGTGATCGAAGCGGCGCGGGGGCAGCCTGCACACGCACGCGCGCGTCGCCGTCGAGCCGCCGACGTCCCAAATGTTGATCTCTGGCGGCTCGACGCATCCGGCAAACAGTCGGGAGAGCCTCGCTATCTGATTACACAACCACAACGGGACTTTTTTCGGACTTTTTAAACTCACCGGATCGAGCCTCCAGGAATTGGAACCAAACTCCGGTAAGAAACGTGGCATTTTTACAGTTGCTGCTGACAGGCTGCTGTCCTCTCCAGTGTAGATCACCCCAAACATAAAAAAAAGTTTTAATCTCATCGAAGACCGTCGGAGGTGCAGTTAAAACAACAACTGAACCCGGAAAACAAGCCAGAGACCCCTCCCTCTGCTACCCCCTAGTGTACGTCATCAGACGGTGTTCAGTGGTTCAGTGGGACCGTGACCAGCGGCCAAAAGGGGACGGCAGGCGCGTTTCGAGTTGTGCAGTGGGTAACCGGCATTAGGTACGCCACTGTACGCGCGCATTTTGTGCGCATGTGTTTTGCTGCTATACTTCAGAAACTATCAGCTTTCAAACGCTCGCGTTCTCCTTGTTGTAATATGAGCAGCTGCGCACGGAGGGGACTCAACTGAGCTCGCTGATTGGTCACTTGCTGACACGCCTACTGAAATGATTGACAGCTTTCAGTCAGCTCATGTAGCTCGCTGAAGACCGCGGCGGTGTTCTGATACGGTGTTTCTACTATATATGTTATAAAAAGTTCTCTCAGAAATAAAAATAATAACAGGGAGTGCTTTTCCTGCAGCACACAGCCCACCAGGGATATTTAAAACATTGCGCACCCAGGTAGGACCTGAATTCATTCATTTCATTCATGGAGTGAACGGAGGAAGAAGTGATTACTTGACTTTAGGCAAAAAAACAAAAGAAAAGGCCCGATCAGCGATAAAGAAGGGGAATTTATTTCATTTGTGTAACATACAAAACAGTCCGGCGCCGGGGAAGTTTATGGTCAGACACCGCGTATCGCGCACGCGGACGTAAAAAAAAAAGCTTTGCGCGTATGTGCCCTGAGGGGCTACGCGGGGCTACGCTTTTGCCTTGACGTACGTACGTTGCGTATAGGCGTATCGTGAGAACGCTCAAGTGTATCTCGGCCTTGAGGCAGAGCTCTGGGCTTGTCACAGTGCGCGCGTGTGAGCAGCTCCACATGAAGGTAAGTCTGATACAGCATCAGACCTAAATTAGATCCTGTTGTTTCTTGTTCCATCACCCAAACTATTTTCTGCTTCCCAAAATGAAGACAAATAGCTCAAATCTTCACATAGATTGATAAATTTGTCGGGTTTTAAATTGTCCGCTATTAAAGAGACCAGAGCCCTCTGCCTCTCACTACGTCACAGATGGTGCGTTCGTGTGTAATCGGATTTCCCATGATTAAACACGGCTTGAAGTTCAAAATCACTTTTAAAGCAAAATTAAAGTGATTTATCATTTTGTTTGCAAAAACGAACATATTTAAATGATAAAATATATATATTTTGAGCAATTTGATGAATAGTAAAAAAAATCATGTCAGTGGACCTTTAATCTACAGTGCAGCTGTAATATGAGATTAGCAGAATTAGGGTTTCAGATGAGGTAAACTCAGTTAACGTCTCGGTTTCCTATGGGAGCGTTACTTCCTCCTTGTAACGACCATTCGGCGCACAGAGAGCACTTTTCACCACCGAACAGCTTTTCATGTGACAGAGAACAAGTCGGCTTAAAGCGTTACAGTTTTTATATAGCTGATAATAAATAAGTATAAATACAATATAACAGTTTAAAGAAATTATTAATGATCTCCAGGGTAGAATATAAAAGCTACTTTTGGACTGTTTAAAGTAAGCCTGTAGCTGAGACAGTAACAGGCAACACTGATCTGAATCATTTTCCTGTTTTTATTTTTCCGTACGTTTTTGGACCTACGTCTTCAGACTTTGGGCTATTTCAGTCGATTGTATATCGACCAAACGTGCTTCCTTTCTCTACAGAAGAGCTCTTAGTGGTGGGAATAAGGCCAGCAGAACGAGTTCCCAGCAGCTGCTTGGATTTGCTGCAACACTGGAGTCTGTCCAGGTTCTCCTCCGTGGTTCAGAGCGTCCCTGGGAGGTGACGATCTTCGTGCCACTACTCATTAGACTGCACAGATTAGGACTGAGTGGGCACAGCAAGAAGGGTTTTTTCTCTTTTCAATGAGCTAGAAATCAATCAGCTGCATCAAAAACCCAATCAACTCTCTAAAACAGGGGTGCCCAATACATCGATCGCGATTTACCGGTTGATTGAAAAGGCATTATGGACAGATCGCATGGCATGAATAAATAAATAGACGTCAGCCTATATCCATCCACCCTATGAAATTTGTTACGTGATTGCTTCATTTCCACAGGGCAGCCAGTCACAGGCCTCATTCTCTCAAACCAGGTCTCAGAGTGGAGATTTTCAGGGAAAATATTTATATTCCCACCCAACCTCACCCCCCGTGAAACATGAAGAAGATGCACATGCGCACCACAGGCAGCTGCAGTCAAAAGTTCTTCTGCACTAACAACAATTTTAATAAACAGCAAAGCAAAACTAATAAAATCCAGTTACAAAGAGACGTTAAGTGTATTCACCAATTTGGAGTAAGTTACTGTGATCATGCAGACGCTGCACGCACGATGAATGCAGCTGAGCCGGCTTCAGGGTTGCCAGATAAATTTAAAACGTCTTATTTATCCCCTCCTTTTCTGTGCACATGTTCAACAAACACACCTCATCTTTGACTATCTTTACTCAGCACATATGACAGTTTAGGTCAAAATACTACAATTTTAAAGCCACAGTACTATAGTTCATAATTTTTTTTATCTGGCAACCTGACTGACATGGAAACTAAAGCATCTTTTGGGTAAACCCACTCATTTTTTGTTTATTACCACCAATAAACAGAAAAAAAAATCACATTTCCATTAAAAAAATTATGTAAATGGGGCCTTATACCTTATTTTTTGCCCTATAAGTCTCAGTTTTTTGCACATTTAGCATGCCCTGCAACTTATACGACAAAGCGATGTATTTATGGATTTTTTTCCATATTTAAACCAATTTTTTGACTGAGATATGACCGTTTTCATTCATTCTGACTGAAAATATTGAACACTACCATTTTCAGCCACGAGATGGCACTTGAGTAGTATGGCAGGCCATTGTGTCATGTAATAGGTGAAAAATGATTATTAATGATAGGGATGCACGATATTATCGGCCTGGTATCGGTATCGGACGATATTAATGTTAATTTTCAATATCGGACATCGGCCATTCGATTAAAATAACTCGCCGATATAAAAGGCGCTGCGTTTGCTGCAGCGGCAGCACAACATGACGACGTTGCCACGGCAACGCAATGCGATGACGTCACCCAATCTCATGGCGGAGAGGAAAATTCAAAATGGCGGTGTGGAAGTTTTATTTTTTCTTGGTGAGGATGTCGGATTCAGAAGATTTGTGGACTACGATGAGCCTCGCTACGTCGTCCCCAGTCTGGATATTTTTCAGATGTAACGTTACCTGAGTTACAACCGTCATTTCTGACGACGTTAAGAAGCTAATAGCCGATAGCATGTCTTGTTGGGTGAGTTTTACCACTGAAATTTGGATGTCATGTTAGCCCCGTTAGCATGATTAGTCTTGCGACACAATGGATAGACAAAAATCCAATATCGTGCATCTCTAATTAATGACACAAGCGGCTTGCCATAGACTGCCACCATTGTTTGCCTGGACCAACCATCAAATCAGCTTCATTTAGCTGTGCCGCCCCGACGAATGCAGCTTATTTGACCGTCAAAGTGCATTTATTAAGGAAAAGTTAAACTGAGACACGCCTTTGATTTACCGTAATTTCCAGACTATAAGCCACTACTTTTTTCACAGGCTTTGAACTCCACGGCTTATACAATGCTGCAGATAATTTATGAAATTTGTTTTTTGACGGGCTAACAAGCTTCCTGCCACCAAAGCACTGCTCTAAAATGAAGTTTTCTAACTCACAAGCCACTAATCTAAACTTTTCCTGCAGGAGAAACTTTGGCAACACAGTTTGCCCTCAGGCGTTCAAAACAAAAAGCATAATTTCATGTTGGGTAAAAATCATTTGTGTATAAAAAGAAAAGCCTAAAGCGTCTCTGACTGTAGGAGAAAACACAAAGAGCTTTCAGTTTAATGCGTCAGCACTAAACGTGGGAACAATGAGCCGTCTTTCTGAGAAACATGCAGGGAAGTTGTTCAAGTCTAGTTTCTGAGGTGTCCAGAGTCTGAGGAAGCACCCCAGACAAAACAAGGACGAACAGGGCCAAAGTGGGTCAGGAATGTGAGCACAAAAGGAAAAGGGGGGATGAATCCCTTGAATTGATCGACATTCCTCACGTGCACATACATGCGTTCCACAATGGTGACGTAAGGCAGCTCAAGGCTGGACCTGCAGATTAATTTAGCCTCAAGCTGAAACAGCACAAAGAAAAACTGGACTAACATCTTAAAATCTTAATTCTTTCTGTGAAAAAGCCTCCGAGCTCCCATCTCTGTTCATCGTATCGCAGCCCGGTCATTTGACTCCACCTCATTAAATCTTAAAAGCGCTAGTTTGAACATTTGGTCGCTCTCACTTTTCCAGCGTCCGATAGCTCTCAGCGAGACGTCAAACAGAGCCACCTGATCCTCTGATCTATAACCTGGAGCTGTAAGGGAACCCCCCAGGCAAACAGAGCCTCCCCTGTTCGCTCAGACCAGGCCCGGCGGCATGGGCGGGCATTGAGGTGCATTGCCCCCCCGCAGAGTCAGCTGTGCCCCCCCTGACAGACTGGACAACGTGAAGTTTTTTGTTTGTTTGTTTTTAATCTCCGAGTGTGCATTCTTCTGTTTTTCCTATCTTTGTTTGTCCGTCATACAATTCAACCAATCAATGAAGCCGAGGCAACATTCTAGCCAACTACAGTTCGAGGGGGGCGGGTGCAAACTAGCAGTTTCAAACAGAAACACACGCTCACCACTGTCCGTGTATCTAACTTTTTCCCAACAAAACAAGAGGACAATGTATGGAATAGAGCAGACAGGAAGCGGCACCATCCATTTCAGTGGGAAACGTAAGCACTGAAGTCAACTGACTTTTTTTTTTTAAATAGCTAGAAATTAGGAAGATTTTGAGCTAACCAGCAACATTGGAAGAGTTGCAAATAAAAAGACCAGAAAGAACTAAAGGTAAGAACCACTGTGCTTTCTGTGACATGAGTACGGTAGTCCAATATAAACTTATGGCTGTGCAGATAAGTATTTTGTTTATTTGATATACTGTCTGCAGCATAACATTAATCTTGCATAATTGTGGTGTGCTGTGGTGGAGAAAGTACTCAAACACTGTACTTAAGTAAAAGTACAAATAAACAGACAAAATGTACTCTAGTAAAAGTAGAAGTACCATATTAATGTTTTTACTTAAGTAAAAGTAAATAAGTACTTGCTTTTAAAAATACTTAAAGTATTAAAGTAAAATCACTTGCTGAAAGTATTAACTAGTGCAATGGCCTACAATATCAAATGTGCCTACTGTATGTATATGTTCTGTAATACATTAATAGTGTTGAGCCATTTTAATGAACAATACTGCAAATAATACATGTTTTTATTGTGTTTACTCTGTGACACAGTTCACACTTACCATACCATACCATACCATTTTATTTATAAAGCACTTTAAACAGGAACAAGTCCACACAAAGTGCTGGACAAACAAACACGCAACAGGCAACACAGACAATGAAGTACAACACGAAAAACATAAAAAACATTGCAGATCATAAATAAAACGATCCAATACAAATCAGCTGGCATTGAAAGCAATGGAGTAGTAGTGAGTTTTTAACTTGGACTTGGACTTGTGATTCTGTGTGTCAGAATTTCAGGGATGACATGCAGAGTTAAATGTCATTAAGCAAAATAAGAATAATAAGGAATGAATATACCTTTGAAAGTTTTTATTTAACACAAAGTAAAACCAATGTGTCATTTTAACTGCAGTAAACACATTTGAGTAAAAGTTGTCTGTTTGAAAAAAGGAGCATTAGACCTAACAAAGGAATGGTCGAGTTCCAGGAGTGGTCACAGAGCCGCTGTTCAACTTGAAGCAAATAAAATGTTGAAAAAAATATGCCCCCTTGAAAAAATAGAATGCCCCCCCATTGAATTGTTTCTGCAGCCGGGTCTGGCTCAGACATGCCCTCGTTCAGCGAACACCAAGCACCAAGGAGCAGAAACACAAACTTACCTGGAGAAAACGATCAACTCTGACCCGAAGGAACGGTTTGAGAGTAAATCTGATGAATGTTCGCATGAGAAGCAGCTGATTGCTGCAGAATTTACATCACGAAACCAGCAGGCGTTTAATCCATCAGCACTCGACACAAATATTTTACACATCTCACTGCTTCCATAGGTTTGGGTCCAAACGTTTAGATGTTAGGGCGGTAACAGTGCACAAAATAAAATATGTCAATGCTTCTGAATGATGTTTGCTGAAAGCTGCTGAAGCCAGGCTGAGGTTTCATCTCCGAGCTGTTAAAGCAAGTTGAAGTTAAACAGCTGACGTTGGCTGAAAGCAGGAAAATTGAACTGGAAAGCAGCAGAAACATAGCAGAAATCAGCAGAATGAGCTAAAATAGGCACTTGAAAAAGCTAAAAAATAAAAAGCTGAAATTAGCGCAAAGAATCTGAAACAAGCTGAAGCAGAACGACAGCTGAAATGAGCAGATAGAAGGCAGATATTAGCAAAACGTCAGAAAAACATGCAAATTAGCAGAAAATACCTAAAAAGTAGCTGAAAAAACAGGGGAAAAGCTGAATTTAGCAGAAAGAAACTTAAAGGGGCATAAAAAGATGAAACTATCAGAAAGGAACAGAAAAAAGCTGAACTGAGCAGAAAGAGGCTGAAACCAGCTGAAGCAGATCAACAGCTGAAATGAGCAGTAAAAGGTAAACAGCTAAAGAGTTTGAAAAATGTGGAGAGAGCTCCGCTCGTTTTCAAAAACATGGCCCAAAAAGATAAATGTTTCAAAAAGTTTAAACTGCACCGATACCAGAAGTCACAGCAGGAACGTCCTGAACGAGCCGAACATTTCATGGACTGTTGAAAAAAAAAACGTGCAGGAAAAAAAATGGATCTCCAAAACGAGAATAATTTCAAAATAAATATTCTCTAAAGTAAACTGAACAACACAAAGATTATAGTGTTTGTACAACTGCACATTTGATAAAGTAACTTCAACTGATAAATACTGTTCTTGTGTACAGGTTAGCAGTAGCTCAGAGTGCGTGTTGAGAATGACTCTCAGCTACTACCACATCAATGTTTTGCTCTATATCTGTATTTAGCTGATTTACAGCCATTTACTGTATTGTCTTTTACTGCCATCAAGAAGCATTGCAACGATTCAACAGTTTTCAGTCAGGTCATCTGGACAGTTTCTTTTTTTTGACTGACTGAAAACTGTTGCATTGAGCATGGACTTTGTTGGTCCCTGCAACGACTGTTTCCTGAAAGATTTGTGAAAAATCCATCCTGTGGTTTATGAGATATTTTGCTAACAGACAAATAGCCATCCAACTGCAAATAACTTGCTGCATTTTGACTCCATGTTGTGGATGATTCTCAGCTACTACCACACCAAATTAAAGCACATTATCTATAAATTTGACCGAATAAAAAACATTTTGTGTTCTACGAGGTCAGGTGGCTGTGGTGGCCATCTTGAATTGGGTTGGCTCCAGTTGTTAATCAGCTTTACATTTACAATCAGCTTTACATTTACATCCAATGATTATTTACTGGAAGTTTTATTACAATCCAACCTTTGGTTCGTGGGATATTTTGCTGACAGACACAGTGGACTAACATTATGGTCCACGTTCCTCCTTCACTTAACTAAATACCATATTTTCCGGTGTATAGGTCGCACCTTTTTATGGTTTTTTTCCAAGGCCTGCGACCTATACACCAGTGCAACCTATTTATGGATTTTTTCCCATATTTTTAGACCAATTTTTGGCTCACTTATGAACCTTTTTCACATTGGCAGAAAATGGTGCAGTACCACTTTCGGCCGCTAGGGGCGCAGTGCAGTACCACTTCCAGAGGAGTACACCGACCCAAGAAGAAGAAGAAGACCGTTTCCAGCTCATGTGTCCGAAAAAAAGCTCCTCTGCTCGGACCGACTCTGTCGGCCTCCTGGTCTGGAGGTAACTTCCTTTAGCTCTGTGTTTCTTAGCTGTTTGTTTGCAAGATAAGTCAAGAACCACTCAGCAGATTTTTCTGAAACTTACAGAATGGAATCACAGTGTGGACGTTTACAAGTGAGTACCGTAGCTTTATTAGATGTTTGAGATTAAAAAAAAAAAAAGATCTTTTTGTAGCATTTAGCTTGCTGTTAGCTTCTGGTGTTAGCTTCTGTTTACGTTATAAATAGCTTCGAAACCACTCGGTGTATATTTATTTCTGCTTACAGAGTAATTATAAGGCTCTAATGTACTTAACTATGTCCTGGAGAAAACATTTGACATGAGATTCGATTTTTTATTCGTGTTTTCAGAGACGGACTCATCTCGTGTTTAGCTTCTGTTAGCTTCTGGCAGACATTAGCAGCAGAGCTAAACACTCGGTCCATATTGCCGGGTTGACTCAGCGGTCACGCGACGCGTCAGCGGTGGATGACGCGTTAGGTCGGCGGTGACACCGGTGCAACCTATTTATGGATTTTTCCAATTTTTTGGCAATAATTGGACACTGCGACCTATACAACGGTGCAACCTTTACAACGGAAAATACGGTAACTTAATTTTCTAATTAATAAAGTGGTATTTGTTCATTTCTAATTAATAAAGTGGTACTTGCTTCTCCACATCGAGGGAGCCAGTTGAGGTGGCTCGGGCATCTGGTTAGGATGCCTCCTGGACGCCTCCCTGGTGAGGTGTTCCGGACATGTCCCACCGGGAGGAGGCCCAGAGGAAGACCCAGGACACGCTGGAGGGACTATGTTTCTCGGCTGACCTGGGAACGCCTTGAGATTCCCCCGGAGGAGCTGCTCCAAGTGGCTGGGGAGAGGGAAGTCTGGGCCTCCCTACTTAGGTTGCTATCACCGCGACCCGACCCTGGATAAGCGGAAGACAATGGATGGATGGTACTTGTTCATTTCTAATTAATAAAGTGGTACTGTACGTGTTTATTTCTAATTAATAAAGTGGTACTTGTTTATTTTCTGATTAATAAAGTGGTATTTGTTCATGTTCTAATTAATACAGCAGTATTTATTTATTTGGAATGGATAAGAAGTGTGCTGGTACCCATTTTTAAGAACAAGGGTGATGTACAGAGTTGTAGCAACTACAGGGGAATTAAGTTGATGAGGCATACGATGAAGATCTGGGAGAGAGTTGTGGAAGCAAGACTTAGACAAGAGGTGACTATCTGTGAGCAGCAGTATGGTTTCATGCCAAGAAAGAGCACCACAGATGTATATTTGCTTTGAGGATGTTGAAGGAGAAGTACAGAGAGGGTCAGAAAGAACTCCATTGTGTGTGTGGATTTAGAAAAAGCATATGACAGGGTGCCAAGAGAGAAGGTGTGGGATTGCATCAAGGATCGGCTCTGAGCCCTTTCTTGTTTGCTCTGGTGATGGACCGACTAACAGATGAGGTCAGACAGGAATCCCCATGGACTATGATGTTTGCAGATGACATTGTGATCTGTGGTGAGAACAGGGAACAGGTGGAAGAGAACTTGGAGAGGGGGAGGTATGCACTTGAAAGAAGCCGTAGTAGACAGAGTACATGTGTGTGAATGAGAGGAAGGAGGTGAAACAGTGAGGCTACAAGGAGCAGAGGTCACAAAGGTGCAGGACTTCAA
Source organism: Garcialebias charrua (assembly GCA_038048925.1). Classification (NCBI taxonomy): domain Eukaryota; kingdom Metazoa; phylum Chordata; class Actinopteri; order Cyprinodontiformes; family Rivulidae; genus Garcialebias; species Garcialebias charrua. The sequence goes on from JBBPBX010033829.1 coordinate 19,274, forward strand.
GGACTTGGGGTCCATTATCCAGGAAAATGTGTAGTGTGGTATAGAGGTGAAGAAGAGAGTCCAATCAGGATGGAGAAAAGTTTCAGGAGTGATTTGTGACAAAAAGGTGTCAGCAAAGGTCAAAGGTAAAGTTTACAAGACAGTGGTGAGAACAGCTATGTTGATGGTCTGGAGACAGAGACATGGACAAAAAGACAGAACTGGAAGTGGCAGAAATGAAGAAGTTATAAAACAGGCTGAGCCACTGACACACACAAACCTATGTAAATTGGAAGCTAACACACACACATACTTGGGATAACACGTACCTGTGACCCATTCAAAGTTCAGCGTGTGGAAACAGAGCTTACAGAAAACACACACACATCCTACTGTATGTAAATTGACAAATCACGCCTCACACATTGATAGCAGGGACCTCTCAAAGTCTTCGTTAGTCTAATTCACAAACAAGGCTCCTCTGTTCTCATCAGGTGCGAAACGTCTGGGAACCAACCCCAGGGCCGCACCATAATGGTACGTCCACACCAAACAGCTTTTCAACTGCAGGAGCATCCAGTTTACATGCAAAGTCAATGGGGGACGCGTCTTGGCGTCGGGCGTCACGTCATGTGCGTGCTGAAAAGCGTTTTCCGTGCACGTGAACCCGCGTCAGCCTCCAAAGCACGCGTTGATTTAGCTGAAGATTTCGCCGTTCAAACGCCGTTCAACTCGTGTGTCAACCAATCAGGGAGAGTCGGGGGGAGGAGAGAGGGGGAGAGTCCCTATGTGACGCGGAAACGAGGGGACGGGTATTGCGCAACTATGTGACGTATTGTTTGTGGGACACAGAAAAAACCCGCGAAGTCGTGTACTATGGAAGAGAAACTCATTGTAGCTGTGTGTTCGCGACAAGTCCTTCACGACCAGTCAAGTCTGCTCTACAGAGACAGAAATAAAAAGCTCCTTGCCTGGCGGAGTGCAGTGAGGAACTCGGTATACCGGTAAGCTCCTCCCACACCCCCCGCCGCCACACCGCCGCAGCTTCGCGTTCTGGTCTGGACACCACTGTGGGTCCAGTGCGTCCACTTGCGTGCGTGACGAGCTTTTTTGAAGTTGAAACGCTGTTTGGTGTGGATGTACCATAAGTTTTAGAGAGTTGGAAGCTGAGACCTCCTCCTCTGTTTAACGATGGTTTCTCCCGTTTAAACAGCTTCCTTCAGCCTCCTTCAAGTGAAACGTCTTCTGTTACAAATAAAGTCCAGTTGTTCTGTATTGAACGCCTTTTTTGAAGGATGGAGAAGATCAGGAATGAGATCATCAGAGGTACAGCACATGTTGAACAACTGGGAGATAAAGTTAGAGAGGACACACTGAGATGGTTTGGACATGTCCAGAGGAGGGACAGTGGTTTGGACATGTCCAGAGGAGGGACAGTGGTTTGGACATGTCCAGAGGAGGGACAGTGGGTATACTGATAGAAGGATGTTAGAAATGCAGCTGCCAGGAAAAAGACAAAGAGGAGATATCTGGATACAGTTAGAGAGGACATGGAGGTAGTCGGAGTGAGGACAGATGGAGGAGGACTCACTGTGGAGACCCCCGAAGAGGGAAAAGCCAAAAGAAGAAGAAGAAAGATTTATTTATTTGGATGACCGGTTTTCAGCTTTGTGAATGTTTCAATTGAACCTCGTATCAATCAATCAATTTGTGCTCTTCTGCTCACACAGACTCATGTTCGTGCTGCTGTTCAATGTAATGTTTTTATGATATTAGTGCTTAGTGTATTTTTAGTTGATGTTTTTCTGAGTTCATATCTTGGATGTTATTACCGTTTTTCTTTTATATTTTACTGTTGGATGTAACTGGGACCCTGTGTACATAACTTTGTTCCACCACATGTACCACATGTGGCGCGAATGACAATAAAGAATCTCTGACTCTGACTCAATCAATTCATCATATCAGGCGTGCTTTACTTCATATGAGGCGTGTTTTATACATTTACAATGTCTCCACTGTCGTGCAGTAAATCTCGCTGCGACTGAGGAGGAAACAGCTATTCCATAGAACAGGACGTGAACAAGTGTTGCAACCTGCGAGTATATCTTTCCATTTCCAGAAAGTGACGTGATTAAAGTGACTAAATGTGGGTGGGAACGAGGAGCAGCTGGTGCCAACACTAATCAAACACATGTGGACAGACTCCCACCCATGCCGACGGGCCTCAGAGACGCCGTTATTCGGCTGACTAATCACATCCCGCATTCCTGCCCGACAACAAGACACCAGAGTCAGGACGTAAAAACTTGTTTGGTCAAATCAAAGGAAAAATAATCACAAGATTAAGCAGAAAAGCAGAGAAGAATACGCTGCAAAAGCTAAATCAAACCATCAGATAATCTCACAGAATTCATTTTTATTTATTTAACTTCTGGTGTAAACAATGAACAATCCGTCCAGAGGACCTGACTTAACCTTGTCAGAATTAACACAACGTTTCTTTTTTTTTTTTACTAAAAATATTATTAAACATTTTAGCTTTGGTTGTTTTGTACATTTTTAAACAACCCAGCTTCCTCTGAACACTTTGGGCTGCTTTAGCTGTTCACAGATAAAAACATTCGGCTCTTTCAGGAGGTTAGTCCCATGAACTTCAATTTTTTTCTAACATTATTATGATTTTACTTCTGGACAGGTTTTAGCTCATAACCATTTTAGCTCATGCTGTACAGATTTGAATGTGCTTGTGCAGGTTTTTAGCAGATGTTGAACAAGGTGTTAGCTGGTATTGTACCCAGTTTAGCTTGCTTTGTATCTGTTAATACAATCAGTGTATTGTTCTTTTGTCTCATATTGATAACACCTTCACCTTCAATTCTTCTAACCCAGATGATCTTGTCACATTCTACAACACCAGCCTATCCAACATCCTCAACTCTGTTGCTCCTTTGAAAACCCGGACTGTTTCCTTCTCCAACTCTGCACCCTGGTTCACTCCAGAACTCCGCTCCCTGAAAACCAAAGGTCGGCGACTAGAGCGTCTTTATAAAAAATCTGGTCTCACAATTCACAAGGAACTTTATGCAAACCACCTCATCCACTACAAGAACAGTATTTCTCAAGCCAAGTCCAGCTACTTCTCTGACATCATCAGTTCTAATGTTGGTAATTCAAAAACATTGTTCTCTCTCCTTCACTGTTCTGTCTCATCTCCTAACTCCCTGCCCTCTCACATGGTTTCCACAGAATTCTGCAACTCCCTGATGTCATATTTCAATGAAAAGATTGTTTCAATTCATAAACACCTTGGACAAAATACTGCCCCCAGCATCTGAGTTGAACTCCCCCATCCCTCCCTCTCTTTCTCTGTCTTCTCCCTCCCCTCTGCTGATGACATTGCTGACATTATCAGCAAGTCCAAGTCCTCATCCTGTCAACTTGACCCATTCCCCACAGTTCTTGTTAAATCCTGTCTCCCGTCTCTGCTCCCTATCATCACTAATATCATCCACTCCTCCCTAACCTCTGGCATTGTTCCCACAGCCTTCAAATCTGCTGCCATCACCCCCATCATCAAGAAACCAGGTCTTGACTTCACCAACTTCAGTAATCTTCGTCCGATCTCCAATCTGCCCTTCATCTCCAAGATCCTTGAAAAAACTGTTGCTAGTCAACTTCACTCTCACCTGTCCAACAACAACATTTATGAAGAGTTTCAATCTGGTTTTCGCCCCCACCATAGCACCGAAACAGCTCTAGTAAAAATTACTAACGACCTTCTTCTTGCTGCTGACTCTGGTCTTCTGTCCATCCTCATTCTTCTTGATCTAAGCTCTGCCTTCGACACCATCTGTCATTCTATCCTCCTCAACAGACTAACCTCCATCGGCATCTCAGGTACCCCGTTAGACTGGTTCAACTCTTATCTCTCTGACCGCACTCAATTCATTCAGCTTAAATCCTTCCGTTCCCAGTCTTCCCCGTCTCCACGGGTGTCCCCCAAGGCTCTGTCCTCGGACCCCTCCTCTTCATCATTTACCTCCTTCCTCTAGGTCACATCTTCCGCAAATACGGCGTCCATTTCCACTGTTATGCTGATGACACACAGCTCTACTTGTCATCAAAACCAAACTCCACCCACCCTCCATCCTCACCGACTGTCTCAATGAGCTAAATCACTGGTTTTCTAACAATTTCCTTCAACTAAACAGTAAGAAATCATTCTTGTTGGTACCAAAAACTCTATTTCAAAATCAGAACATCTTCTCGTCCCCCTTAACAACTCTCTGCTATCCCCCTCCCCTCAGGTCAAGAGCCTCGGTGTCATCCTCGACACCACTCTTTCCTTCACTTCACACATCAACAATATTACTCGGTCTGCCTATTTCCACCTCCGTAATATTAACCGTCTCCGTCCTTCTCTCACACCCCGCTCCACAGCCATCCTGGTGCACAGTCTTGTGACTTCCCGTATTGACTACTGCAACTCCCTTCTCTACGGCCTCCCCAACAAATCTCTCCACAAGTTACAGATGGTCCAGAACTCAGCTGCCCGTGTCATCACTCAAACCTCCTACTATAACCACATCACTCCTGTCCTGCAGCAGCTCCACTGGCTCCCGGTTAAATCACGCATCATCTTCAAAATTCTACTCCTCACGTTCAAAGCTATCCACAACCTTGCCCCTCCTTATCTATCTGACCTCCTACAAATCTCCATCCCATCACGCTCTCTCAGATCCTCCTCTTCACTACATCTCCATGTACCCTCTGCCCGCCTCTCCACCATGGGGAGCAGGGCCTTCACCTGCTCTGCCCCTCACCTCTGGAACGCTCTACCGCCAGACCTTCGAAACACCACCTCCCTTTCTCTGTTCAAGACTGCCCTGAAAACACATCTCTTTAGACTAGCTTATCACTAACTTTACTAAATGTATTTTATATTCTTTTGTACTTTATATTCTTTATTTATTTTATATATAAATTTGATTCAATTCTGTGATGTGTTTCCTTGGGTGTCCTGAAAGGCGCTTTTAAATAAAATGATTATTTTTATTATTATATTCACATGTGGTAAATGAGGTGGAATGAAATTGTGTACTCAAGGTCTCAGTTGCACTCAAAAATAGCAAAAATATAAAGTTAAAAAAGAAACAATATATAAGGATCTAAGCGAACGCTAAACATTTTCTACTGAGATTAAGCTAAATGTTTTTTCCCTATATGTCAGGGTGCATATTTCTGATTTACTGGATCAGTTTTGCTTCAGTTTTTTTAAAATAAAAAACTACAAGAGATTACGTCAAACTTCAGCTGAGTTGTTGAAGTGTTCCCAGCCTTTCTCACGCTGGAGTACGCTCACAGGGCGTGTGAAGTCAGCCACGAAACGTTTTACTGCAAAAACAAAATCTCACTGTAAGTGGGAGGTGCTCGAACAATTTACACATTAAACAAAACTTTACTCTGATTCACACAATATGAAATTAAACAAATGAGGCATTTGATTAGAGCATAGTGGGGTTCTGTGGTAAGGTTATGAACTGCTAATATCTTACCTGTTTTGGATGTATGAGTCTTTTACAAAAAAAAAATCAAAATCCAAAAACACCATAATATTTCTGTCAGAATAACGACTTCATGTGAAACTAATAGCAACATAAAAGGTGTATAAAACAGTATTTGTATAAATAGTTCTAAAACGTTTTAGATTGATTGTTTTCAGACATTAACTTTAGTCTTGACCTCACTCACTCCAGTCACTCAGATCAGAGTAAAACACTATTTTTCCAAACCAGGGTCATTGAAAAACACCCGTGTCATGTGTTTTACCCCTCAGGCTGCTGGGATAACGCTCAGATAAGCAAGTGAAATAAGTTTGACCGTCTTTAGACACATGTCACCTCTGTCTGTGTGTCAGTCTGAGCTGCGAGCAGGAAGGGAAGATGATGCAACGTGTGCTGCATCCTGATGTTCTGACCCTGAAGGTTATTGTGACGTCCGGGTCAGGACGCTGTCAGTCTGTGTGTGTTTGTGTGCAACCCCCCACACACACACAGTAGCCTGGAGATATTGTTCTCTCCACCGGCTTTGCTTCCCAGTCAGTGAAAGAGAAACACACACACACTACGCTGACACGGAGGCTTTGTGTTGCCTAGCAACCATGTGGTAAAGGTTATTACTAAGTCAACTTATGTAGGTGTGTGTGTGTGTGTGTGTGTGTGCGTGTGTGCGAGGCAGGGATGTGTGAGCAGCTGTGCAGCCATGTTGGTGACAGAGAAGCATCATGGCTGAAAAATTAAACCAGGTTACAAATAAAGTCCAGTTGATCTTATTGAACACCTTTTTTGATTTAAACCAGGTTGTTTACTCCTCTGTGTGCGTGTGTCCTTGTTTATGTTGCTTTGTGAGGCCCATTTTTCCGAGTTATACCTAATTGTGAGGACCAACTGCTTCTTATGGGGCCCAAAGCCCGGGCCCCATAAGAAGAAGTCCCGTTGGTGGGTTAGGGGTTAGGTTTAGGACTAAGGTGTGAATTGAGGATGTGTTAAGTTTAGGGTAAGGTATGCATTGGTAATGGTTAGGTTTAGGGTAAAGGGCAGGGTTAGGCTATAGAAATGAATGAAAAATGAATGGAAGTCAATGCAATGGCCCCACAAAGATAGAAAAACAAACCTGTGTGTGTGTGTGTGGTCCATAACTTGGCATGCTAAACGTCTAGGGTCACCGTGATGGTTGGCCTGCGTTAGCCCACTTTTGGGTTTCCATGGTAACAGTGGGTCAGTGGCCCGGGGCATCCAGACACATGAAAACAGCTCAATGCACAGATTTTAATTAGTCGACTTCTGACAAACGTTTCCTCATCCACACCCGCTCTAGTTTAGCTTTTCATCTCTCTTCAGCATTTTCCATAGCTCGTGCTCCTTCAGATAATTACACAGTATTAATATGTTTCTCCTCTTGTGCCTTTCAGCAGGAGCTCTGTACAAATCTGTTCTTTTTTTAACGCCTTGAACGGTCTGTGCAAAACTAAGATTTAGAATAAGGTTCTCCTTGATTCCACGGATCATCACGAGATAATGCACAACGTGATCTGTTAGTTCTCAGACTGTGTGTTGTGCACGACTCTCAGCTACCACCAGACCAGCTCAGTCTCTGTAAAACTGACTCAGACATTCTTTAGGTTAATTAGCCAAATAAACTTGTACATGTTTATTCAATTTATAGACGGAAAGCTTCATTAAAATCCATCCAGTGGTCTGTGAAATATTTTGCTAACACAGACGAGGCTGACTCCATGTGTTGAAGCCAACGTTTAGAACAGATATCTAATGCCACTTATCACTTTGCCTTTAGCTACTACCATGCTCAGTTTTAGCTCATGATCTGATTAACTCAGTTCAGTATAAAAACAGTCTCTTAGTTCTTCAAAACATGATAATTAATTACATATTTTCCCCCTTCTAGCCATGGAGTTTCATGAAAATCTGCAGAGTCTGTCAATAAACGACGGTCTGAAAGGCTCCAAGGTCAGTCGAGCCCTCGAGAGCTTCAGCTGGAACATCACCATCCTGAAGGTTAGTCCAGCGCTCATCCACACGCCTGCAGCTCGCCGCTCACCTTTCAGCTCGCCGCTTTTTTTAACCGTGCCGTTTCCGTCCTCTCACCTCAGGGCCAGGCTGACCTGCTGAAACACGCCAAGGCTGAAGTGAAGGAGAACATGAAGCAGGTGCGCGACGCCGCCCTGACGGGAAACCTCACCAAGGAGGGGGCGGGGCTGAGAAGAGCTCGCTCCCAAACGGGACGAGGTCAGGATGAGGCCGCAACTGCTTAGAGGCCCTCGTCACAGCCATAAAGCAACGCCGTCATATCGGCTGATGAAACCCATCGCACGCCATCGATTTGTTCTCACGCACTTAACGCCACGGGGGCGGGGCATAACAGCAACCAGACTCGGATAGATGGGGAACTAACAACCTTTACCGCCCACCTGTTTGCTGCTGAAGGTTTCAGCTGCAGGCAGGAGATGCCAGATATGAATGTAGTTGGACTCGAAGCCAAGGTTCAGGTGTTCGTAAACACCAAATGTTCGTTCTTCACCTCCCTCATGTGTAATTATTCGTTCAGTTATTTCAGGTCGGAGGTGCGTCGCGGTTGCAGTTTTACAATCACTCTGCTTAACTGAAAGCTCCATAAATTGCAAAAAATGCAAATCAAACTTTAAATCAGTTCAGGTTACAGAACAGGTTGCCCTTTAAACAAAAAGCAGACAGAAAGCAATCTTTGGATCCGACGTGCTCTCTCGTCTCTGCAGCTTATTTTTTATTATTTTTTTATTAAAGCACCTTGTGCTCCCTCATCGCTGCTCTACATTCAGCCGCCGTGAGGTTCCCTGTTTTGCTCCAGACCTCACACCTTCACCCGTTGAATGATCACTTTTCATACAGTATTCTATATTTTTGTATCCCACCCCACCCCGTACTAATCAAAGCACTCTCCCCCGCCGTGCCGATCAACTCCATACGTGTTGTCTGCCTCCGGGCAAAACGATAGTTACTGCTGAAGAAGTTTACTTTGCGTGTGCTAAACACTGAACTTTTAAAATGTGAGTGTATTCTTTCTGCTGTAAAGATTTTACATAATTTATTGATGCTGAATGAAAAAAAAAACATTCTAGAGATGTATCCTTGTTGATTTAGTAGATATGGTGGGACGAGAAGGAAATAAACATTTTCTTTTTAATGACTTGTTTATACAGCTTCTTTTCTGCCGAGGCCTGTTTAACATGAATTTATTTCTACATGAGCAGTTCTGCTCACAGCTGGGGCTCAGCTGCTCTATGTGGGAAGCAGACATCTGGATCTGTGCAGATGTGCAGCCGGGTGTCCATTTGTGGCCTTGACGCTTCACCGAGGATGAATTAACAAGCAGAAATATTGACTTTGTAGACATTTTACTGCAAATTTTAAATATTTTTTAGAATATTTTCTGGAGGTTTTAGTTGCATCAAATTTAAGATTCAGTTGAATCAGTGCACAAGACTGATTCATAAAACTAGAGCATTTATTCAGTCGTAAAAAGAGTTTTGCTTTTTGCCATGACTGAAACAATAGACTGCTGTAAGTTTGATACCAGATGATGAATTTTAAAGACATTTGACTAGGGATGCACATCTTCGGCATGTATTGGCCGATATTAGCGATAGTTAAATATAAGACATCGGCCATTTCATCAAAATAACTCATGGATATAAAAGCTGCCGTTTATATA
>JBBPBX010033830.1:0-13976 GCA_038048925.1 Garcialebias charrua
AAAGAACTACCCAAATCCAGGGTATAGGATTATGGAATAATTTAAAAACAGAAATTAAGGGGGCCAAATCAATCACTATCTTTAAGAAGTTGGTCAAAATTGAACTGTTTAAGAAATATCAATGAATGTATAATCAGTTTCACAGGTTACTGTATACGATTTACTGTTTTGTCATTATAAAATAACTTGTTTGAATTAGATAAATAAGGAGCAGATTAAATAAGATAATTCTTCATCTGCTACCTTTCTTTTTTTTCTCTTTTTATGCAACTCATTTGTTGTACTCATTATTGTAAAATGAATAAAATTTAATGACAATTTTTAAAAAAGTCCTAAGAAAACTTTACATGACCCTCAGGAAGAAAGATAAGATAACTATTAAATCACCACTTTAAAACTAAGATGAGCAAGTCTGAAGCAAAATAATAAATAAAAAGGAGGGGTTTAAAACTTTTATTTACCATTCAGGATGAGATGTGGAAGTTAAAACCTGAGCATTAGGCAGAAAGTGGAGTGGTTTTATCAGCATTTAGATATTTATTTCTTGAAAGAAAGGAAAAAAGGCCTTTTGTGTTTAAGCAACTTGTTCACGTAGCAGCAGCATCTGTCCTCACTCCTTCATTTCCCCGTCAGCGAGAGACAAATGAACAGAAATGACTGCTTTGTGGGTTTATGCAGCTGTCTCTCCAACCTTCATAAAACATATATTTTTAGTCTTCCATTTGATTTAGTCTCTGTGGAGAAGGGGGAGAAAAGGACACAGGCAGTTGAATTGAGGATTACAGTGCTAAATAAAACGCTGCTTCTTTTCCTTCGCATAGCAAGGCTGTTTCTGTGCACAGTTGTCTTTTCTTCCAGAGAGCTCAATTGAAAATATATTATTTTTTATAGAAAGAAGCTTCGCTCTAAAGTAGATAATGTATGTTACACCACGGCCTAAAAAAGAACTAAACAAGAAATGAGCACTGCATGAATAAATGATTGTTTTCAAATATATATTGACCCAATGTGGCTACATTTATTCTATCTTTTTTTCTTACTGCTGTAGAGTGAAAATAAAACAATTTAGAAAATAAATGTCATTGCTTCTTGTTGTTTCAAGCAGATCAAACCTCCTCTACCTCTCTTCTACTTTTTCTGTTCCATTAGATGTCGTAACCTTTTGCACAACCTCGTCACCCCACTGATTATCTACCTGCTCCCTTATCAGCATCATCAGATGAAAGGCCAAACGAGAAAATAGTTCACATGGGAGGAAGTCAGGATGCTGAATTCTGGTGATACAAACCAGAGAGATGTGAAAACAGGAGCTTTTATTGCTTATATTGCTTTTTATAATTACTTTTTTCTATTCTGCATGAAAATAGCTGTTACAGTAAAATTTTGATATTGCAATGACATTTTTAAATATTTAGGAACAATAGCAAACACATTCAATGCAAAAATAAAAATGTACATATTGTATTACACATTTTCATAATACTGTACCATTACATGAAATATTTCCAGTAATTTTTGTTTAAAAAGGGATTAAAAGGAGGAGTCATAAAATAGTGTAAGGTCTCAAGTATGTTTAAATCTTACATTATTGTGGATGGAAAGGTGTAAAACCCTTAAGCTGACTCCCTAGGGAGAATAAATAAATAAAAATAAAAATGTTTAAAGTACTGTTTAATATCAGAGTCAGAGTCAGAGTCAGAGAGTCTTTCTTGTCATTTGCACCGCATGTGGTACATGTGATGAAAACGAGATTATGTACACGGGGTCCCAGTTACATCCAACAACAAATGCAAGAGAAAAACAGTAATAACATCTAGAATTAACTAAGAAAAACATCAACTAGTAATACACTAAGCCTAATATAGTGGGAATAAACAGCAGCACGAACATGAGTTTGTATGAGCAGATGGTCACAGATGAACACAGATGAACACAGCAACAAGAAAACAGATCAGCATCAGCATGATGTGATATTTTGCAGTGTTTATTTTTATTTTATTTTTATTTATTCATGAGTCTAACAGCCTCAGGGTAGAAGCTGTTCCTCAGTCTAGTGGTTCTACACTTGATGCTCCTCAACCTCCGTCCTGAGGGGAGTGGGGCAAAGAGTGAGTGTGCTGGATGAGTGAGGTCTTTCATGATACAGGTGGCTCTTTTCCTGCATCTAGAGGTGTAAATGTCTGTGATGGTGGGGAGACTGACTCCAACAGACTTCTGTGCAGCCTTCACCACTCTCTGCAGAGCTTTCCTCTCTTCAACTGTGCAGCCTCCATGCCACACGTTGATGCTGGAGCACAGGATGCTCTCCACTGCACACCTGTAGAAGGAGGTGAGAACTGGGCTGCTCAGACCAGCACGTCTCAGCCGTCTGAGGAAGTAGAGTCTCTGATGACCTTTCTTGATCAGGCTGGTGGTGTTGTTGCTCCAGCTGAGGTTATCATTCATGTGTACACCCAAGTATTTGTAGCTGGAGACCACTTCCACTGCAGACCCACCTATTTTCAGTGGGGCATGGGTGTGTTTGTTCCTTCTGAAGTCCACAATCATCTCCTTTGTCTTCTTCACATTCATGTGAAGATTATTCTCTTTGCACCAGCTCTCCAGGTGTTCCACCTCCTGTCTGTAGCTGGACTCATCATTGTTTGTGATGCATCCCACCACCGCTGTATCATCTGCAAACTTAACAATATGACAGCCTGGAAGTGTGGCTGTACAATCATATGTGAGCAGAGTGAACAGAAGGGGGCTCAGCACACATCCCTGAGGAGAGCCAGTGCTGAGGGTTATGGTGGAGGAGGAGAAGTTGTGGATCTTCACGGACTGTGGTCTGTCTGTTAAGAAGTCTAGTACCCAGTTACAAATAGAGGGGCTTAGTCCAAGTGTAGATAGTTTGTCTATCAGAGTTTGGGGGATCATGGTGTTGAAGGCAGATGTGAAGTCCACAAAGAGCAGACGCACGTATGAGTCCTTCTGATCCAGGTGGGTGAGAGCAGTGTGGACCACGGAAGAAATGGCGTCCTCTGTTGATCGGTTCTCACGGTATGCATATTGATGAGGGTCCTCGTTGATGTTGACGGTTGCCTTGATGTGGGACATGACCAGTTTCTCAAAACATTTAGCGACTATCGGGGTGAGGGCCACCGGTCTATAGTCATTCAGACCAGTCACTGTGGAGCTCTTTGGGACTGGGATGATGGTCGCGGTCTTCAGGCAGGTGGGAACTGACTCCAGTGCAAGTGAGGTGGTGAAGATGTCAGCCAGCACCTCACAGAGCTGGTCCGCACATTCCTTCAGAACTTTCCCTGGGATGTTGTCTGGTCCGGTTGCTTTATGAGGGTTAATATATGTGATTAATATATGTAATATGTGACTGTTAATAATGAGGATTAAACTAGAGAAATTGCATTTCCTGCAAAAATGCGGTGTTAATGCTTATTGCTGAAGAACTTGCTGAAAAGTAGCTGAAATGAGCTAAAAAACATGCTGAAATGGAGCTGAAATGCTTCCATTTCAGCTCCATTTCAGCATGTTTTTTAGCTAACAATTGAGGAGGCTTACAAGGCTTACAAGCCTAAGCTGCCAGAAGAAAGTACAAAGAACACTTATTTGCTGAATTTGGTTTAAATAAACAGAAATTAGCACAGAAATTAAGAAATTAGCTAAAATACCTTAAATTAGGAAAAGAATTGCTGAGAAGTAGCTGAAAAAGCAGAAAGAGGCTTAAACTGCCATAAGGAAGTGGAAGCAGCTGAAATGAGCTAAAGGAAATGTTGAATTAACTGAAAAAGCTAAATTTAGCATAAAAGGGCTAAAAAGTTGCTGAAATACCAGGAAAAGCTGAAACTAACAGAAAAAAAGCTGAAAGGAGAATAACAAGATGAAATAGAAACAAGTTAATTGGGCTGAAATTAGCAGTTACCATAAAAAACTTGAATTTATCTGAAAACAGCTGAAATTAGCAAAAAATGCTAATAAGAAAGTTTGATGAAGAGGCAGAACAAGCTGAAATTAGCAGAAGAAAGCAGAAAGAGCACATTTGCGAGCACAAAGAGTGGAAATTATCTGAAAAATCTGAAATTAGTGCCAAAACAGCTGAAAAAATGTTGATCTGTTTTCTTGTTGCTGTGTTCATCTGTGACCATCTGCTCATGCTGCTGTTTATAATGATGTTTTCTGTTACTCTAGGGCTTAGTGTATTTCTAGTTGGATGTTTTTCTTAGTTATATCCTAGATGTTATTACTGTTTCTCTCTTACATTTTGTTGTTGGATGCAACTGGGACCCCGTGTACATAATCTCATTTCATCACATGTACCACATGCGGTGCAAATGACAATAAAGACACTCTGACTCTCTGACTCTGAAAAGTAGCTAAAAAAGCATAAAGAAGCTGAAATTACCAGAAGAAAGTGGAGAGAGCACTTTTGCTGAATTAGGCTGAAAAAAGTTGAAATGAAAGCAAAGAAATGTGGAATTAGATGAAAATGCTTAAAAACAGTTAAACAATAGCTGAAGTAGTAGACAAAGCCGGAACTTGCATAAATATGCTGAAAGGAACATAAAAAGCTGAAATTATCCAAAAGAAGATAGAAGAAGCACAAAAATTTAGTTAGCAGGAAGAAGCTGAAAGAAGCACAAAACAAATGAAAAACTGATGAAAGTAGCTGAAAAACTGTTTAAAATCACACAAGGAAGCTGAAAGAAGCTGAACCAGAAAAAAATGTGAACCGAGCAGTAAAAGGTTGTAAACAGATCTAAAGACTTGATGTAAAATGAGTTCAATTCATTTTCTATGAGAAAAAAAAATGGCAGAAAAGGCTAAATATCTCAAAAAGCTACAGTTGCACCAAAACCAAGTAGCAGAACTTTAAAAAAAGTTAAGTCTGGTCCTCTGGACAATTTAAAAAAAATTCTATAAAAAAATTAAAAAATTAATGTAGAAACGTTTCGTCTTTCATCTGAAAGACTTCTTCAGTCTGAGGGGCTGTATTCAGCTCAGTCCTCAGACTGAAGAAGTGTTTCAGATGAAAGACGAAACGTTTCTACAATTTATTATTATTATTTTTTTATGTCCAGAGGACCAGACTTAACTTTTTTAGATTGTTCTACCTGGATTATTGAGCACGCATCGAGATATCACAGCAGGATTGTACTGAGAGAGCTGAACATTTTGATTTGATTTGTTGAAATAATGTCAAAACTGCAGGACGAGAATCGCACCAAAAAACGTCCGGAAGAAAAATGGATCACAACAGTGTGAATGCTTATTCACACAATAACTTAGACACCAAACTCTGGAGAGCCGACAGTCAGGAGGGTTCTTCTCACCAACATGTGCAGCCGTTGACCAGACAGAAGGAGCTGAAGACGGATATCTCATTGTCGCAGGCTGGAGTCCACATGAGAGAACTTGGAACAGCTCCAGGATGGCATCACCACTTACAGACACAGGTGGTTGAATCTTCATACTTCCGGGCTCACGCTGGTCGGACATCAGTGTCCCAGGAGTTAAAATCTCCCAGAGTTTGGGGATTTTCTCAGAAGGATGAGAACGAGCAGAGACTAGAAAACATTACTGTCATCCATCCAGTACATTATTTTATCAACTGAAATTATTGAAGTTCCATGATTTGGTTGATTATAATATTTTATCAATTATGTATAGGGCTCAGAACAACAAATTACCTTTAAATATCCAAATGCACTTTGTTAAAAGACAAAGTTGTTATAATCTTAAGGGGACAGAGATGTTTGTAAAACCACAATTCAGAACTAGCTTGAAGGGACGTTCTACCTCAATCCAGGGAATTAGATTATGGAATGGCTTGGAGAATGTAGTTAAAAATGCCAAGTCACTGTTTACATTTAAGAAAATGATCAAAAGGAATTTGTTGAAAAAATATATATGAATTAGCATAATGTGTATTGTATTATTTATTAGTTATGTATTAGTATTAGAAAATTAGAAAGAGTTAGTCATTTTGTACTACTGGTGGAAGATTATTAATGTGCTTTGTATCAATTTTTAATTATGTATTAGTATTAGAAAATTAGAAAGAATTAGTCATTTTGTACTACTGGTGAAATATTATTAATGTGTTTTGTATCGATTATTAGTTACGTATTAGTATTAGAAAATTAGAAAGAGTTAGTCATTTTGTACTACTGGTGAAATATTATTATTGTTTAATCTGATTGTTTGAAAAAAGGGGCAGATATAATAAGATTTATTCTTCTTTCTGCTTCCTTTCATTTTTTTACATTGTGTACGTATCATTAATGGGATTGTCTTGTATTGTGTTTCTTTTGTAAAAAAATGAACAAATTTAATAAACATAAACATAAACATAAACGAGCAGAGACGAGGTGAGAGACTGAATCATCTGTGGCTGGTTTGCACTGTCTTGGCTTTACAGAATCACTTACAAAAGCAATGATGTTCATTGGGATTGCTTCTCAAAAGAAGTTATAAAACTATCAAAAACATTTGTTCGTTAAAACAAAGTTCAGTCACTTAAAACGGTGAATTTCAAAAAGTTAAGATGAGGAGACTGCAAGTCTGAAGGAAAATGACTAAGGAATGTTTTACATGTTTGATGATAAAACAGAAATCCACACGGTCTGTTTACGTGCGCATTTATTCATGAAGAACACTCTCCTGTTGTTTCTAATGGCTATTATGTAGCAGATGTTTGTGAGGTAAATCATCTCCATTACTGAATCCTGGCCTGATATCCAACATCTGCCTTTAAAGCTGGAAAGCTGTTTTTTGTCTCCAGCCGAGTCCTGCTTGAGTGACTTCCTCTTGTTCCTCATGGAACAGAAAGGACAATAATTGGCTTGTGTCCTGACAAGGAGTTCTTAGTTTCTGACAGACCATTGATCGGAAGAACAAGAGCTATTTTCACAGCGTGTCGCTCTCTCACACACATGCAAAAACACCAGATTAATGTTGCTCTTAAATCAAATTTCAACTTTAATGTTTTGAACACAGAAGTCCATGAACCTCTAGTGTGAGCACAGACAGACAAATCCATTTTCATCCCCCCAAAACTTGAGGCTTTGGAGAGGATGTCGGCTCAGCATTAACCTGGACGCCCAAAGGAATTTGGGCATAAAATGAATGAATGTACCGGCATTTACTATACTGTTTTGGTTAGTATTGCACACAAGCAGGTGATTATTTAGATAAAGGTGTTCACTATATATGTTTGCACCAAACCTGCCATATAGTTAGGTTTTAATACTGTTTAATGTACGTAATCAGTAGCCGTGTTTCCATCAAGGTTTCTTGATGCGCATTTTGAAGTATCGCATCAGAAAAGGTGAATGGAAACGGCACGATTTGAATTAACTTCCTCTAATTTGCAAAAAAGTTGATACGCTCGCTTGAGGTGGTTTTTCGAAACAGAGCTGATGCGCAAAACGAGAGATGGAAACAGATTTGCCGACTCAGTTCTGACGTAGCGAACATTCACGTCATGTGACTGATCAGCTGTTTCCGCTGTAACATCGCTAAAACTAGTTGGCATGACAGAATAAATACAACTTGCCCGATAGCAACACATTCCTGAAATATTCTCTCCATTTTGCCGAGATGTGTGGTTCGGTTCCTGTTTTCAACCGCTACTTCCTGTTTACTGTAGACGTGCGTAACGCTGACGTCTGACGTAATGCCGCTTTGCGTGGCCTGGTGGATTCGCTTCAAGCCAGTTGATGGAAACACTTCTGATTCGCATTAATTTTTATTTACATTTTTGCGAATTTTCAAAAATTCGCTCAAAATTCGAATTGAAAATAGATGGAAACACGGTTAGTATTATAGTCCACTGTCAAAAGGTGAGGGATAATCTAACTGTCTATGTGTGTGCATTTTTTGCATTTGTTAGCAAAATATCTCATGAACATTTAGTTCAGATATTAAATAAACTTTATTGCCTTGGCTGCCATCCACCTTTACTACTATAAAACTAACGTTACAGACATTTAGCTACAATGTAGTGTGGCAGTAGCTAAGAGTCATTCTCAACACATACTCTGTGTGCTGATGGATCGAGTGAGATCTTTGTTCAAAACTTTAGCATTACCCTAACCCTAACCTGGAGCTTGTACTCCGCGGTGTGCAACCTCTTCTTCGGCGCCATTGTTCGTCTCTTCTCTCGTTTTCGCTGTTGTCTTTCATTGATCGTCTTTCTCCCACTCACTCTCAGAGATGTTGGCTGGGTGATGGGTTTTTATCCTCAATACACAAAGAGGTACGCACGTCTGCCTGCACGTACACAGACTAGAAGTCTCTTTAGCACCCCTAGCGGCCGAAACTGGTACTACCTGCGCCGCTAGCGGCCAAAAGTGGTACTGCACCATTTTTGGCCAAAATGAAAAACGGTCATATCTGAGCTAAAAATGGGTCTAAAAACATGGGGGAAAATCCATAAACAAGTCTCACCTCTCTATAAGTCGCAGGGCATACAAATTAGGCAAAAAACTGCGATCTATAGTCCGGAAAATACGGTACTTGTTCGAAACTACCCAGTCTTGTCTGTTGACAAAATACTATCATGTACCACTGGAAGAAATTATTTCACATTCTCAAATCAATTATTGAATGAACATCTACAATTTATTAACATTTAGATTGAACTTTTTTCAAGATGGTTGCCATAGCTTAGCAGTTATGTCAAACACAAAAATGTCTAACCAACTGTGGCAGGTAATAAGTTACAACATCATCTCCAACACGTATTAACAGATCAGGTGCAACATTTCAAGTGGATTTTTGTTATAGATTCTTTAATCTATAACTCTATACTGTAACTCTATAACTTTAATCTATAACAAGTGCTACAAATTAGCTTGTTGCTATTGCACTATGATGCAAACATGGGACTGCTGTTTTACTCAGTTTGTCTATGTCGATGTGTGTCTGTCCCTATCAAATAATTATTTTTCAGTTTTCATTGGATTGTTCCAACAGTAACGAAACATAAAAATGAGCAAGCAATGGTTAGGATACATTTGATTTAGCTGGTGCTTTTGCACGTGTGTGTGTGTGTGTCAGTGTGTATGTGTGTGCACGTGTATCTAGTTATGTAAAAGCAACATGCTGTGAAAATAGCTCTTGTTCTCAAAATCAATTGTCTGTCAGAAACCATGAGTGCTTTGTCAGACACAAGCCCATTGTTTGCTTGTTTTTGATTTTCTATTCTACAAGAAACAAAAGAAAAAGACTTGAGCAGAACTTGACTGGAAATAAAGCACAGCTGTCCAGGATCAGAGTCAGACGTTTGGTTTCAGACCAGCATTCAGTAATAGATGATTTACCTCGCAAACCCCTGTTTAAACCGGACAGCCTCCCACTTTATCTGTAGATAACAAAATGTGACTATAATTAGTGATGTGAATTCAATTCAATTCAAAAATACTTTATTAATCCCAAAAGTAAATTAAATGTTGTAACTCATTATCCTCATTTCATTAAGAGATGTAGATACTGATGGCTGTAAGCAGCTCTTGTTAAGGTCCATCTCACAGTGGATCCAAAGAAACTGTTTGCAGATGCCGTCCGATCCATCCACTCAGACTCGGCTGGCCTCTCGGTTCCCCTGGGCTGCAGGTCTGCCTGAACTCCTCCCAGAGTGATGATCACTCCTCCCAGAGTGATGATCACTCCTCCCAGAATGATGATCACTCCTCCCAGAGTGATGATCACTCCTCCCAGCAGCCTGCCGAGCTCCCTGTCACTGTGGACAGTCGACTGCAGGTGTCGGGGGGATGATCCCGGTCCTTCTGCAGTCACGAGCTGTGTTTCTGGATAGTTCCAGGATCTCAATGGTCAGGCACTCGAGCACAGCTGGCAGGGAGACAGGAATGCATCCACGGCGCCTCCTTTTCAACTCATTTGAGATTTGGGGCTGTAGTTGAGGTATTATTTGAGCTTTTGAGATGTTAATTAGCTGCTCCTGGTTTTAAACAAAACACCTTGTTGTTAAGGTTACGCATCATAACAAATGTCCCAAACTAAAAACCTTGCAGTGCAAATCCTTCCAGCTGCACAGCATTTGATACCGTAGGTAACAATCATCCAAAAAAAGTGATTTGCATTCGGAAAAAGAGGAATTAAAGGTTCCAAAAGCAAAATCTACTGCAGCCACCCCGAGCGGTGCAATTCCAGAATTTTCATTTTAATTTGAAGATATCTTAAAAGAGACTGCAACATCTAAAAGCCTGTGTTTGGAGGTGTGGGATTTTAAACTGTTTGGAAGAAGAGATTCTATAATGAACCACTGCAGAAAGCTTCAGGAAACTGCAAAAAAGATCATCAGAAATCCTGCAGAAAAATCTCCCAACTTCTTCTGTGTGTGTGACACAATGCACATACTGCTAACAATGAGCCTAAAAATTAGTCTCAGTCTGAGTAGTGATATTATAAATATTTAACAAGTAGGTTAGTTATGCAATAATAACCATTAAAAAAAGCAGAACGTCTGATTGCTTGTTGTATTTGGTCTGCCCACTGCCCATAAACTGTTTCTCTTAACAAGCTGTGAAGACAAGGTGGGGAGTGCTGATTTAGTCAAAGTCAAAGTCAAAGTCAAAGTCAACTTTATTGTCAGATCTGCAATATGTACTGTACAGGACATACACAGGACCGAAATTGCGTTTCTCTCAGTCCCTCGGTGCAACAGTAAACATCTAAACATTGAAACACTGAAACATATAATAATTGACATAAGCATAAAATAGTAAAACTAACACTGTCCTGAGTTTTTTGCATAGTGGTATAAGAGTATGAAAATTTACACCAACTCTAAAACTAAAACATTAAACATTTAATGAACATAATACTGTCCTGAGTTTTTGCATACTAGTATAAAAAAAAGAGTATAAAAAGTATAACTAAAATAAACTAAAGGTTTCTAGCATTGACATTTGCAAAGTGGCAAAGCAGCGTATGAGTTAATGTACACAGTATATGTATGAGGTAGTAGTTGATGTTGTTATAGAGGCAAAAAGTGGCATATGCAGTAAGGCACATTGGGCATCCCTAAATAAGACCGTTCAGAGCACACTGTATATGTATCAGCAGTGGTGTAGATATTAGAGTAGTGTAAATGTAAACAGTAGTAATTACATGTAAGCAGTAGTAATAAAAGTAAACAGTATTAATAAATGTAAACAGAGAATGTAAACAGTATTATGATTATAGGCAGTGATGTAATACAAACATTAGTGCAAGTATGAGAAGTAGTGCAAACTGTATGAGCACATGACCGAGAGTTTAGTGAATAACCCGTTTGATGACACAGAGTCCAGTGTTAAAATCTTTGTGTTTTGTGGTAATGTGTGAGAAAGTTTTAGTGTTAAGGCAGTTCAAATGGGAGGGGGGGCAGAGCAGGCAGAGTGTTTAGCATCCTGACTGCCTGATGAACAGAGCTGTCTCTCAGTCTGCTGGTTCGAGCCTGGAGACTCCTCAGTCTCCTTCCTGATGGCAGCAGTCTGAAGCAGCTGTGTAGTGGGTGTGTGGGATCACCTGCCATGCAGTGGGCTTTCCGAGTGAGGCGTTTGCTGTGTAAGTCCTGCAGTGAGGGGAAGGAGGTGCCGACTATCTTCTCAGCTGCTCTCACAATGCGCTGGAGGCTCTTGCGGCAGGATGCAGTACATGCACCAAACCACACAGTGATGCAGCTGGTCAGGACACTTTCTATGGCACCTCTGTAGAAGGTGCTCATGATGGGGGTTGAAGCTCCAGCCCTTTTCAGCTTGCGGAGAAAGTAGAGACGCTGGTGAGCCTTCTTTGCCAGTGCTGCAGTGTTCCTGCTCCAGGACAGGTCCTTTGAGACGTGCACTCCCAGGAACTTGGTGCTGTCTACTCTCTCCACTGCGGTGCTGTTGATGGTCAGAGGGGCATGTTGGGCATCCTTCTTCCTGAAGTCCACAACAATCTCCTTTGTCTTCTCCACGTTGAGAGTGAGATTGTTGTGTCCGCACCACAAGGCCAGGCGGCTCACCTCGTTCCTGTAGTCCGTCTCATCGTTGTTGCTGATGAGACCCACCACTGTTGTGTCGTCCGCAAACTTGATGAAGTGGTTGGAGCTGTATGATGGTGTGCAGTCGTGTGTTAGCAGGGTGAATAGAAGGGGGCTCAGCACACATCCTTGTGGGGCCCCTGTGTTCAATGTGATGGTGCTAGATGTGTTACTCCCGACTCGTACTGTCTGTGGTCTCCCGGTCAGGAAGTCTAGCAGCCAGTTACACATTGAGGTGTTCAGCCCCAGACTGTCCAGTTTTAGCTTAACATCTCTATAATATTAAACGAAATGCCTTTCACCACAGCTTCATGTGTAATTTTTTAACTTTATGAAAGTGATGTTTTAGCCCTTAGGCCTTTTTGATAATCAGCATTTGGAAGAAAAGCCTGAGGGCCGATCTGTCAATTCCATAAAGTTCAGAAAATGCATATGAAGCTAGAGCTTGTGCACCATGAGTTTTAATATTTTGATTGTTTCATTTAAATCATTTTTGCTCACTATTCTCATTGGTGTGCTGTATTATTAGTATTATTATTTTACAATGCACATAGCATTCTTGCATCCGTAAAAAATCTTGCAATTTCAAAAAAATAGGGTTAAAAAAAGCTTTTTTGAATGTAGTATACCAATTGCTACATGCTGAAAAGTGTTCTATTGTCTTTGAGTATTGACCGACGTTTACATCACCAGTGTTGTTCAAGAAAGCACAAAGCAGCAGATGTAGTGATCATAAAAAAATATTTTTAGGATTATGTTTTTAACTATGTGCACCACAACATCAGTTGTGAACATTGTGAAATGAAAGTCTAAGCAGGAGTTTAAATTACATGAAAGGTCATGCAGATTCTGTTTTTTTACAGAAAGAATGACATTAGCTTTTTTTATTTATCATTTTCTCTCTGAGCTGTTGTTGCCTTTATTTTAAAAAATCCCATCGTGTTTAATGTACACAATCCCCACAACTTGTCCCCACTGAGTAAGAACACTCATGCAGAGAGGCCGAGGGAATCAAACGTTGGCTTGCTTTTATTTTGCTCTTTCATCAGAGCAAGCAGTTAATCTTACTTGGCCACAGCTTATCTGGGTGCCTGCCACCTTAGCCCTACCTTGGGAGAAAAGCATCACACGCATCAGCCTGCGCGCCTCCTTATCCCTCCCTTTGCCTCTCCCTCGGCTTGTTTCTCCTTGGCTGAATGGTGGAGGTCCAGATTGAATTATTCTCTCCGTTCCGTTTCTTCCAAGTTTGCATTTATTTGTGCAGAGCTGTCACTTCTCTTCTGTTGTGTTTGTGTCTTAAGTGGAAGCCATTCAGAGTCTGTCTCAGCTTGTTGCATCCTCTCGTATCAGTTGTGTCACTGCTCTGTAATAGAGGGTGTACAAACAGAAACAGGGCTTTTATTGGCATTAAAGCACATTTGCAGAAGTGATTGGTCAAAGCCTGTCTACTGATTTACAAATTCTGTGTGTGTGTGTGTGTGCGTGCGTGCGTGCGTGCGTGCGTGCGTGCGTGCGTGCATGTGTGTTGGTTGGTGGTGGTGGGGGGTTACCCTGTTTTAGAAGGCTGAAGTCCAGTTTCCACTTATTCAGTGTGGAGTTTAATTCAGACTTTATTGCTGCGTGACAACGATGCTAGCCGCATTTCCCTCGTGCATTCTCGTGTTATGATGTGTTATTTTAAATTCGGGTCTTAGAAGTACTGCTTAATTTTAGCATGCTTTGCTGAGTAGAAGTTTTTTTATTTTTATTTTTATTTGCACTATGTAAGTACTTAGTTGTTTTTGTTTTTTTACATATTCAAATCATCTGGAAATAATATAGGGTGGGACAATTGGTAGAGCTGCTGCCTCTCAGCAAGAAGGTCGCCGGATCAAATCCCAGCTGGGGCCCTTTCTGGGTGGAGTTTGCATGTTGTATCCCTGCATGCATGGGTTTTCTCCAGGTACTCGGG
>JBBPBX010033830.1:14072-25637 GCA_038048925.1 Garcialebias charrua
CACACACACACACAGACCAAAAACATGCATGTTAGGCTGATTGGTAACTTTAATTTGTCTAGTTGTGAGTGAGAGAGTGAATGGTTGTTTGTCTTTGTGTCCCTGTGATGGACTGGAGACCTGTCCAAGGTGTACCCAGCCTCTCGCACAGTGACTGCTGGAAATGGACACCAGTGACCCCCATCAACCCAAAAGGAAGAAAGATAATGGATGGATGGATGGATGGACTGATGGATGGATTGATTGATGGATGGTAAATATAATATTCCTGCATGGGTTTTCTCTCAGTACTCTGTTTCCCACCCCAGACACCCAGGTTAAATGCAGAGAACTAACTACAGGAAACCCTCGAGGTACGACACCTGCGACCTACGGCAACTCAGACTTACGATTTTATCATATTTAATAAAAATATGATTTAAAAAAAAAATAATGGTAAATGGTAAATGGAGCTTATTTATATAGCGCTTTCCAGCCCCCTGTGAGGAGCCCCAAAGCGCTTTACAATACCAGCCATCCACCCATTCATTCAGACATTCATACACCGGTAGTGGTAGCCTGCCTTGCAAGGCGCCATCCAGACCTACCGGGAGCAACTCGGGGTTAAGTGTCTTGCCCAGGGACACACAACACATGGTGGGCGGATGCGGGATTCGAACCTCCAACCTTCCGATCAGGGGTCGACTGCCATTACCACTACACCACGGTCGCATATATATTTTTTTGTGTGTTTAAAAGTTATTAATTTCATGTGTATAGCACTTTGTTGCAGCTGTGGTTGTTTTAAATGGCTTTATAAATAAAGTATAATTATTAATTTTACGTTTTGATTAGAAATTTATCGTATTTACGCAACTTCCGGTCGTTTCCGGTCGCCACTTCCGGTCGCCATTTTACAACAGTACTGCGGTCAATGGAGCTCCAGAGGCTACTGTCAGCTGGCTCCGTGTGCCCGATCAGGGTTGCCTCATACGGATAAATTAGCTGGAAACACTCGGTCAACTCTGTGGACGTCTCAGGTCCGGAGGAGCAGCCGCGGATCGCCCCGCGATCGGCGGCCACAACGCCGCCCGACATGCTAACGACAGCAGCTAACAGAGCAGCTAACACAGGCGAAGACACCGAGCCGACATGCCGCGGAGGGGCCATCTGCGGCCGGGAGCTCGCCGCAAATGTCCGCCTGGCAGTCGGGGGACACCGGCTCAAAGTAAGACATTATATTTTTTATTTATTGTACAGTACAGTATTCATTTACTGTGCAGTTCTGTGCGTGTTTATGGCCTTAGTATGTCTGCTTGTTCAGTCTCATGCCATTAAATATGTGTGCGGCGCTCCGTTAGCGGTATAGCCGCGACCTATGTCAGAAACGCGGACCTACGACAGGCATGTGTTTTTGGTCCGCGAGGTACGACAACATCGACCTAAGTCACACCCGTAGGTCCCAATCCCTGACGTACCTCGAGGGCTACCTGTATGGACACATACAATGATGACAATCTCAGCCTTCCCTTTGTCTTTATGTGGACTTGTAACTTGTCCAGAGAGCGTCCCGCCTCTTTCACGATGATCACCAGCTCATGTACAATTCAAAAAGTAAAAAGCAGGTAAAAGTAAGTGGATGACTGCGTGAGATTTTTTATTTAATTATTTTAATTGTCTAAAAACCTTGGCAAAGCTGGAACCCTTAAACTCTTCTCTTGGCATCTTGACACCAGCAGCTCTTCGGTCCTCTGGGGAAGTTTTCAGTCTGTGCTGTCAAAGTTTGGCTCACCTGCCTCTCTTTTACACCTCACTACTCCTCACCTTCCTCCCTGTCCTCCCCCCTCTGCCTCTTTCATGGTTGCTGCCCCACAGTCTTGAACTTTGACAGCCTGTCATAACTGCGTTACCCTCATTTAGCCTGCCTTAACATAATGACCTGACACTTTAATGACTGGCAGTTGTTTTTCTCTGTTACCCCGTAGAGTTTAAGAAATGTAACGCCACATTACCCAATTTACTTACTGACTGACAGGTGGCTCTCCAAGCTGCACAGAGAGGAGTCTGTTTATTGGAAAAGTTGCACATCTGATAGCTTTAGGTCATTCATGGCAGCAACCACAGAGACTGGACAGTTTATTTTATTTATTTTTATTATTTAATGGGAAGGTGTAAGAACTGGAAAAAAGGTGAAGGGCTGATGGGAACTTGCCTGCAGGCAGCAGGGGGAAAGGCAAGATACTGGAGAGAGTTGGAGGGAGTTCTGCTTCCAAGAGACAGTTGAGGATAATCTCAAATATTGACCTTGGAAAGCCACCTCTATGATAATAATTATCTTACTCACACATCCCCGCCCCCCTCCTTCTTACCCCGCCTTTTCCCTGTCTGTTCCTCTTTTTCATTAGTCTCTTTTTGATCCTGTAATCTTTGCAACCTCTGATAAAAAGCAACTTAGCTCTTTTTCTTCTTTTTGATGCACAATAATCCCTATCATTGATTACAAACCTACAAGCTAAGGTCCACCCTTAACCCAACCCCCGCAAAACTGTGAGATTTATAGCTTACACCATACATTACAATATGCACTCACACTTTGAGAAATGTCTTAAATAGAACTAACACCAAATATTTTTTCTAATAAGTATGAAACTGTTTATCAAAATGTACTATTTACAGTAAAATAATGTGAAATGGACAGATATTCATGTTTTTTTCTGTGTACATTTGTTCAGTATTTGGAAACTAAAGAAAATGGAGGTAAAACATCTGTTTTATGTTTTGTTTACAATTCGTTTTATTATTTTTTTACATTTAAAATGAGGATTAACAATTAAAAGTCCTTACATTTTCAATTGTTGCCCATCTAAGTTTAAAGCTTCTGGCTGCAGCTGATCATAGTTGCACTGCATTAAGTTGAAGTTCTTCTCTACTTTAAAATATTCCTTCAGGTGTAAATGCTCTTTGGAACTATGTTAGGGAGCATTTCAATCTGAGAAGTTAATGTGTATGGTACCACTTTACAATACCACTATACTTATGGATGTTGAATAAATATTTAATGGCATGGTTATTAATTAAGCTCTGAAAATTTTGTAATTCATTAAAAACAGTTTTATGCATGAAATTAAAGCAATACAGAGACCAATTTCTTGTCAAATACGTAGTGGACATCCATTCATCTGTGCTGCTACTGTTTATGCAAATTATTGTTTTTGTCATCTGATGATAGCTTTTGAACATCAAACATTTGTCAGAAATACAAAGTATTGTACCTGAAAAGATGAGGATTGCAATTCAAGTGACAAACATCAAAAGTTAAAAACTAGAATACCTTGAAGAAATGTGTTATGACCGCTGCCTTGTATACCCAAAGTTTGATCAAAGATCTCACTCAAACTGCTAAAGCTAGGAGTGTGTGTTTGGAATCATCCATCCATCCATCCATCCTTTAGCTTCCGTTTGTTCTAAAGTCGGGTCACGGGGGCAGCAGCTTGAGCAGGGAGGCCCAGACACAGCCACCTCGTCCAGCTTTTCTGGGAGGACTCCCAGGTGTTCCCAGGCCAACCGAGAGATGTAGTCTCTCCAGCGTGTCCTGGGTCTTCCATGAGCTTTCCTCTCATTTGGACATATCTGAAGCACCTCCCTAGGGAGGCACCCAGGGGACATCCTTACCAGATGCCCGAACCACCTCAACTGGCTCTTCTCAATATGGAGGAGCAGCAGTTCTACTCTTGAGTCTCTCCCAGACACAGTAATTTAACTTCTCACCCTATCTACACTGCGGAGGAAACTCATTTCAACTGCCTGTATCTGCAATCTCATTCTTTCAGTCACTACCCAGAGTTCATGGCCATAAGTAAGAGTAGGAGCCTGGACCAACAAGTAAACAGAGCTTTGCCTTACAGCTCAGCTCCCTCCTTATCACAACGGACCGGTACAGAGTCTGCAACACTGCAGATGCTGCACCAATCTGTCTGTCAATCTCATGTTCCATTTTTCCCTGACTCATGAACAAAGCTCCTCCTTGAATCACCACCTCATTGTGGTGGAGGAATTTGTGTGACTGAATGATCCTAGGAGCTATGCTGTTGAAGTGCTGGTGAAGATTCTCAGTCGTCCAGGACATGATAAATCAAAAAGGCGTTCAATACAAGATCAACTGGACTGTTAAAGTCCAGTTGATCTTGTATTGAACGCCTTTTTGATTTATGCTGTTGAAGGTTATTGTAATTGTCCCATGTAGGGTCTCCCAAGGCAGATTGGTCCTTGATGACAGGTCGGACAACGATTGATTCTAGATATATGTAGACAGAAACCAGTAAGGAGCTCCTTGCTCTAAGTGCCCCTTACCCGGACGTGGGTTACGGCAGCCCCGTCCTGGAGATAGGATTGGGGGAGGAGCTTGTCAGCATGTAACCGGCCTCATAACCGGGTCACTACCCATGAGGCCCAGTTTGCTCAGCCTGAACAAGCAACATGGGTTTGCCTTCCTGTGGGCCCACTACCTGCAGGAGGGGTCTTACGAGTCGGATGCATGACACCATAGGCAGTGGCTGAAGACGGTGGGCCTTGGTACTTTGACCATGGCTTTCCAAAACTGTTTGCGATCATATTCAGCTAACACCACATCAATTTAAAACTGAATATTTGTAAATTTGACCAAGTTACACTCATTTTTGTGGTTGATTTGCTATGGTGGCCATCTTGAAACAATATAACATTAAAAGTTTATCATTTGTGGATGCACATCTAGTTATTACTTTCTGACCACTTAAGTCTGTCTATTGGTTCACAAGATACTGTATTTTGCTAACAAGCTGACAAATCAAAACATGCCCACAAAAACAGGCAACAAACTGTACATTATCACCAACTTTTCATAGCAGCAGGTAACCAAAAATAATGCACTTGATATCAATAAAAACTGTACCTGCGTTAATGAAACATTTCTTCCCACATATTTAAAAGTCCATCCATTCATCAGTTATCTACCGCTTGTTCCAAAGTCGGGTCGCTGGGTCAGCAGCTTGAGCAGGGAGGCCCAGACATCTCTTTCATAGTCACCTCTTCTAGCTCCTCTGGGAAGCTCCCAAGGCTTTCCAGGCCAACCAAGAGACATAAGCCCCCAGTATACTCCCGCATACGTCCATACGCGGAGGTACGCACGTACGTACGCAGATGTATAAAGGGCGAGATACACTCGAGCGTCCTCACGATACGCCTATACGCAGCGTACGTACGCTGTGGCAAAAGCGTAGCCCCTCAGGGCATGTACGCGCAAAAGTATTTTTTTACTACGCATACGCGATGCGCGGTGTCTGACCATAAACTTCCCCGGCGCCGGACTGTTTTGTATGTTACACAAATGAAATAAATTCCCCTTCTTTATCGCTGATCGGGCCTTTTCTTTTGTTTTTTTGCCTAAAGTCAAGTAACCGCTTCTTCCTCCGTTCACTCGATGAATGAAATGAATGAATTCAGGTCCTACCTGGGTGCGCGATGTTTTAAATATCCCTGGTGGGCTGTGTGCTGCAGGAAAAGCACTCCCTGTTATTATTTTTATTTCTGAGAGAACTTTTTATAACATATATAGTAGAAACACCGTATCAGAACACCGCAGAAGTCTGAGCGAGCTGCTCATGCTGCATTCTCAAGGTTTCACTTTCAGCTGACTGAACGCTGTCAATCATTTCAGTAGGCGTGTCAGCAAGTGACCAATCAGCGAGCTCAGTTGAGTCCCCTTCGTGTGCAGCAGCTCATATTACAACAAGGAGAACGTGAGCTGAAGTAAAGCAGCAAAAACATACGCACAAAATATGCGCGTATACGCGCATATACGGAGTCTGCTTCAGTGTATCTCGGCCTTAAAGGCCGAGATACACTCGCGCGTCCTCACGGTACGCCTATACGCAGCGTACGTACGCCAAGGCAAAAGCGTAGCCCCGCGTAGCCCCTCAGGGCATGTACGCGCAAAGCTTTTTTTTTTACTACGCGTGCGCGATACGCGTGCGCGATACGCGGTGTCTGACCATAAACTTCCCGGCGCCGGACTGTTTTGTATGTTACACAAATGAAATAAATTCCCCTTCTTTATCGCTGATCGGGCCTTTTCTTTTGTTTTTTTGCCTAAAGTCAAGTAACCGCTTCTTCCTCCGTTCACTCGATGATTGAAATGAATGAATTCAGGTCCTACCTGGGTGCGCGATGTTTTAAATATCCCTGGTGGGCTGTGTGCTGCAGGAAAAGCGCTCCCTGTTATTATTTTTATTTCTGAGAGAACTTTTTATAACATATATAGTAGAAACACCGCATCAGAACACCGCAGAAGTCCAGCGAGCTGCTCATGATGAGTTCTCTAGGTTTCACTTTCAGCTGACTAGGTTTCACTTTCAGCTGACTTAAAGGCTGTCAATCAATTCAGTAGGCGTGTCAGCAAGTGACCAATCAGCGAGCTCAGTTGAGTCCACTCCGTGCTCAGCTGCTCATATTACAACAAGGAGAACGTGAGCTGAAGTATAGCAGCAAAAACATGCGCACAAAATATGCGCGTATCTGCTTCAGTGTATCTCGGCCTTAAGCGTAAGCTCAATTTCTACGTACACGTACGCGGTTTTGCACAATAACCTGCCCGGCGCCGGACTGTTTTGTATTTGACACCAATGTTTTAAATTCCCCTTCTTCATCCCTGATCTGGCCTTTTTTTTTGTTTTTTTGCCAAAAGGCAGTGATCTCTTCTTCCTCCGTTGATGCCATGACTGAAATGATGAGAAATTAACAAATTTGTCACGAGCGAATTAAACTCAGGTCCAGCATGGCTGCGGGAGGTTCTGGAGATTTCCTGGTGTGCTGGTCTGATGTTTGGGCTGCAGGGCCAGCGCTCCCTGTTTTTTTTTTAAAAACATTTTTTAGAACTTTTTATTAACAACATATAAACACATAACACTGCTGCAGCTGAGGCTGCCAGCGCTTGTATTTTTTTGGACCTATCAATCAATTCAGTAGGCATGTCAGCAAATGATAAATCGACAACCTCAATTTGTCCCGTAGGTAAACGCTCCTTGTCTGTGGAGCTGCGCTGCAGCCGCTCAGGGTGGATGCTTGAGTATGATGTCTGAACCCTCTGCGTACAGTACGTTTGTACGTACGTACGCACGCATAGACGAACGTATGCGAGAGTATACAGGGGGACATAGTCTCTCCAGCGTGTCCTGGGTCTTCTCTGGGGTTTCCTCCAGTCGGACTTATCCGAAGCACCTCCCTAGGGAGGCACCTAGGGAGCATCCTTACCAGATGCCCAAACCACTTCAACTGGCTCCTCTTGATGTGGAGGGGTAACGGTTCTACTCCAAATCTCTCCGGGATAACTGAAATTATATATTATATTATTATAATTTAATTAATTAAATTGTCACCCTGTCTCTAAGGGAGAGCCCAGCTACCCTGCGGAGGAAACTCGGTTCAACCGCCTGTATCCACAATCTTATTATTTTAGTCACTACCCTGATCTTCTGACCATGGGTGAGGGTAGGAACATAGACTGACTGGTAAACAGAGAACTTTGCCTTACAGATCAGCTCCCTCTTCACCAAAACAGACCGGTACAGAGTCTGCGATACTGCAGACGCTCCACCAATCTGTCTGTCTATCTCATGCTCCATTCTTCCCTCATTCGTGACCAAAACCCCAAGATATTTGAACTCTTCCACTTGAGGCAGAACCTCGACATAAAGAGAGCAATCCACCCTTTTCTGGTTGAGGACCATGGCCTCAGATTTGGAGGTGCTGATTCTTACCCCAGCCGCTTCACACTCGGCTGTGAACCACTCCAGTGAGAGCTGAAGATCACGGCACGATGACACCAACAGGACCGCATCATCTGCAAAAAGCAGAAAAGGAATCTTGAGGCCACCAAACCGAAAACCCTCCGCCCCCTGGCTGCACCGAAAAATTCTGTCCATAAACGTTATGAACAGAATCGGTGACAATGGGCAGAGTCCAACTCTCACTCTGAAGGGGTCCGACTTACTACCAGCAATGCGAACCAAACTCCCGCACCGCATGTATAGGGACCGAATAGCTCGTAACAATGAGCCCTCAATCCCATATTTAAAAGTGTTTAATATTAATGGATTACAACCTAATTATTAATCAAATTTTAAATCATTTGTCTAATCTTTAGGTGAAACGTTTAATGTAAATGAAATAACTTTTGAAACCTGGACACTTTAGATTGCACCTCGCACACTCACGCTGGTGTTTTCATGCAGCTGCTCAGTGTCAATGTCCACTGTGCTGCTGATATTGTAATAAAGCTCTGTACATGTGTGATAATGACATATTGTAAAAACCTTTTTTTTTTTATCCCGCTGTTTAAACCCCTGCTTATTTCGCTACCTTTTCCAATGACTCAGTGTTGCTGCTTCCTAAAGCAAAGTGTGCCGAGTAAAGGCGGAGGAGTACATCTATTCATTTAAATTGGTGCTAATGGCAGACTATTTAAAAGTCAATTAATTGCCAGGGGCCACATGCACAGTGGCAGTTAATGCTGTCACAACGCTAAGTAGTAATTGGATGTGTTGATGGGTTGTGCCCATGTGTGCTGGTGTATATTCTTCTTCTTTGAAACTGGGTGGCCACCCCACTGTATTCTCAAAAGCCTTCAACAAAAGGATTGTCCGTTGTCCAGTGGATGAAATGTTTTCTATAAAGACAAGCATCATGGGGGAAGCAGCAGGGCTGGGGCTGGATTAATCCTGCTCTGTTTGTAGAATACATCCTTTTGTGTTTTCTTTCACTCAGTTTTATTACACTTTTCTTTTTTTTAAATCAGCCTTCATTTTTCTCATCACCGTCTCGTCTGTGTCTCACCTTTTCATCCTCGTCCTCATTTTATCATCCTTCTGCATGCGACAGAGAGGAGGAGAAGGCCTGTGATCAATGTCAGGCCCGCGCACGCAGAGACCGGCAGCTGTCTGAATCGGAGCGATCGATCAGGAGCAGAGCATTTACCTCGCCAGACTGCTGGGCCTTTGTGGATGGAGATTATTTCTAAATTATTACAGGAGGCAGATGCTTGTCAGAAGATCCTTTCTGTCAAGGTTAGACTGCGTCATCGTAGTCAACCTGTCGCTTTCTCTCACTCCGTCATGTCATTCTTTGCCTTGCCGCTTTTCTTCTTTCCCCGTTTTCTCTTTTGATCTAATTGCTTTTCTGTAATTTTAGATATTCCACATTTACACTTTAATCACTGAGAAAGAAGGTGCACGGTGTACCACTTGGGGACGGAGAGGTTGAAAAGGCCTTGAATGCCCTAAGGCTTTAAATCTTATAAACTGGCTTCGTACACGGAGGCATATTAGACCCCCCTGGTGTAATCTTAGCCCGATGTTACTTTAAAATGGCTGAATACATTTTCAGGTTACTGGGTGTGGGAGAGAATCTGTCACAAGAAAGAGTTTATTTCTCCTGGAATTATTCAAGTGTTCGTTCTCTGACCTTAAGAAAAACTGCCACTCATTTAACGGGTTTCTGTGGGAGACTTTTGTGCTTCGCTTCTTTTTCTTCTTACTGGTTGAGCGGTTTGTGTTTTTCATGCTTAATGAATCTTTCCATTAAGCATGAACATACATCATGTGTTTAAAACTGGCAGTTCAAGTTTGAGAAACGTAACATTGGGCTCGCTCTTGAGAGGCTGATTGAATGTTTTGTACTTCTTGAGCTCTGCCACTTTTCTCCTTAGCCACTAATCAGGACGTGATTTTTATTTTTACGTCAAGCTTAAAAGAACATCCAGTTCTCCTCGCTAGTGTGGCATATCTCAGCCACTGTTGCTGGATTTCTGTCTCTTCAGTGTTCAGTACAGTAGTGATGAATTCATTTGTTAGTTTATTTATTTATTTAAATATCCCCATTAGTTTCTACCATATTCTTCCTGGGGTCCACACCAAAAACACTGCAATTAAATCATGTTTTTACAAACATACAAAAAGTCATACTAAAATACCTAAGCTAAAAACAAATTCACAATATAAAAATTTTAATCAGCCATCACAATAACAACATTTTACAAGCAGTACAAATGACAAAATACTTTAAAACACACAGGAATTAAAAACACAAAAAATCACCAATTCCAAAATTTACAAACAATCTTCATTTCCGTTATTAATTAATTTATTTTAATTTCATTTCATTATCTATTATATATTTTTTAAGATTATTTTTTAAATTAACATGATTAGCAATTAATTTAATTCCAGAAAGCAGCATGTTCCAATCAGGAATTGCTTGAAACACATCTGTTCTTTTGAGAGCATTAGTCCTAGGCAGAGTAATTAAAAAAATTAACAACAGAGGCACGTCTACTATTAAAAGCATGCCTATTGCAGGTGGGTAACAACTGCGAGAAAAGGTTAAACAGTTAATGTGAAGTCCAGATTAGAGAGAAGGCTGCATGCTAGTCTGTCACAGACTTTCATCCATGACAGGCGTTGATGCATTAAATCAAGGTTTGTTCTAAAATGACATCCAAATGAGTGTAGACGCTGCCAATACAGAAAAAATATATATGTTTGTTTACTTAAACTAAAAAGGTGTGAATTCATATTTTTATTTATGTAGTCTAAGTCAGCAGAAGTAGGTAATTCAAGGTTACAGCCATCAAATAAACAAGCCTTTTATTTTATTTTACATAAAATGTGTATATTTTATGCTTTTCATTCTTGATGCATGGTTCGGCTAGAGCTTTCTTCCTCATGAGCAGGGGTGCACATAACTATTATGCAGGTACGCATGTGCAACAAAAATCAGGAATGCGTAGCATCACCTGCGTTACCACACGCCTTTGCATACTTGACTGTGGGATCGGGATATTTCCCGGTGGGCTGGTCTGATGTATGGGCTGCAGGGCCGGCACTCCCTTTTCTTTTTTTAAAAGAACTTTTATTAACAACAATAAACCTCAGAACAGCACTACCGCTGCCCCTGGGCCACCTCGCCTCCACCCAGGACTGGCGGGCAGCAGCAGCGTTTTTATTTTTCGCACAAGTCGGATCCGCAACACAATCTGTCAATCAATCCAGTAGGCGTGTCAGCAACTGTCCAATTAATTACCTCAACTTGTTCCGAAGGTAAAGACCCCTTACCTGCAGATATATGCAGCCCATCATTTCTTTTCTAGACCTGTATTAACAACACAAAGCAGAACAATGCAAGAAGATAGAAACAAAAACTTGTGAAGGGTGTCATAACTACATTTCACAAAACAGGGGGTTTACAAACTAATGAAAGAGCAAAGAAATACCCAGGACAAGGAGGTACATCTGCAGCATCTGTCATGCAGGAAGCTGAAGGAGAGGATAGTGGAAGTGACGCTGAGGACAGGCACTTATTAAGACAAAGCTGCATATGTGGTGAGTACCAAACACCATCTCCTTCTCATCTGAGGAGCCCGTTAAAAGTTATGTACGCCCCTGCTCATGAGGGAGTTTTTCCTTTCCACTGTTGCCTTCATGCTTGCTCAAATTGAGAGTCTGCAATGGAGTTAAATTCAAAGCTGCTCCTCAGATAATGTTATGGAACTTAATT
>JBBPBX010033831.1:13098-33008 GCA_038048925.1 Garcialebias charrua
TATACATGGTATAATATTGGTATACAATGGTATACAAGTTTAATCCACTTACAGAATGGTATACAATGTTATAATGTATATGGTATAATATTGGTATACATTGGCATACAATGGTATACAAGTTTCATCCATTTATGGAATGGTATACAATGTTATACATGGTATAATATTGGTATACAATATATAATTTTCATTCATTTATGGAATGGTATACAATGTTATACATGGTATAATATTGGTATACAATGGTATACAAGTTTCATCCATTTATAGAATGGTATACAAATACTGTACATGGTATACCAATGTATGCCAATATTATACCAGGTAGAACATTGTATTCCATCCTATAAATGGATGAAAATTGTATACCATTGTATTATACCATGTATTTGTATACCATTCTATAAATGGATGAAACTTGTATACCATTGTATACCAATGTTGTACATGGTATAAGATTGGTATGCAATGGTATACACTTTTCATTCATTTATGGAATGGTATACAATGTTATACATGGTATAATATTGGTATACAATGGTATACAAGTTTCATCCATTAATAGAATGGTATACAAATACATGGTATAATACAATGGTATACAATTTTCATCAATTTATAGGACGGCATACAATGTTCTATCTGGTATAATATTGGCATACATTGGTATAGCATGCAATGTTCATCAATTTTGTAGTAATATTAAAAATTTATTAGACAAATATTAGTAAATTTGTAGACTAAGAAGAGCAGAAACTTCGCTTCCCATTCCAGTCCTCATTTAAAGACACATCTTTGAAGGTTCAAACAGCACAGAGAGCAAGGAGCAGGAGGCACACATACAAAAAGCAAGCCAAATATAAAATATTTTACATTTTCACCAGGGTTCCTCCCTTCATCTGAAGTCTTCTGCACTACCTTATTTCAGAGTCTCCTCGGTCACAGCTTGTGCTCCCCTGAGAGAGCGTGCATGCATGTAAATGCACACGTCCACGCACCATCACATGCACAGTAAAGCAAAGAAGAAATGAAATAAAAGGAAAAAAAAACTAGGGAAGATTGGGGATGTCTTTAAGTTGGTTTATACTGCTACATTATTCTGTTTTGCGTCCCACCTCTGTGGCAGAGAGGACTGGGGGTCGGCAGCAACGATCAGAGTGTGCTGTGACACTTTGCTGAGGCCTTTATGCTGCACGACTCCTGCTAATATGCAAGCGCACCTAAGTAGGGTTTTAAAACCCAAGTTTAAATCTTTGAAGACCAAAGCTTTCACATTTTTTCCAACAGACCAGTTCACAGCTAGCCCCGGACTACCAGTGGGGTTGCCCAAATTCCTAAATCTATCATCTGGAAACACACAAAAGCCCCCACCGTCAGATATTTCCTTTCAAAGCCAGACAAAAAAATGAAAAGAGAGTGCAAAAGCTCAGAGCAGAAATGTCCAAGTTCCCCCTTTCCTCTTCTTTCGATTCTTCTTTGACACACCAACAAAAACAAACAAACAAAAAAAGATCCTTATAAATAACCTCAGGTATGTCGCAACTATTTTAGTCAAGATGAACAATAGCCCCCATGTTCGCACTCGCCCACTCTCATTCTCCAAACCAAAAGAGCGGACGTCCATTGAAGGATTTAAAAAAAAATAGAGGCAATTTTAATCATCTCTCCATTCAATCTCAGTTGGATAAATCATATCTGAGAGATTTGCATAAATACAAACCATCAAAGACTTTTCATCTTCAAAGAGGTTTTCAAGACCCAATGGGCTTTGTACTGTAATCATCTGAGGTCACAACCCTGTGGGAGCAAGGCTGCTATGGCAACATAAAAACTAACGCTGGGGGTTTAGCATAATATGCCCCCCTCCTTTGCCGACACGGGAAGGGTTGGCAGGGTCTGAGAGGGAGTGTGAAAAGAGGGTGTAGATAAACCCATTCCTGTGACAGAGGAAACTAGATAGATATGAAGCGCTGTTGGGAAATCTTGCAGATATCACACAAGAAGATGTTAGCATCAATGTAAACCTTAAGAAGGCTGCGGCGAGACAAGTGAGCTTTTCAGACTCTAACCAAAGAAAACACGAGACAGGGAAAAAAACGCTGATTGCATGTTTCCGTTCTCTCTTCTTCAGCTATTATACACTTTAAGGGTCTGGTTTACCAGGATAAGAGGCACTGTAGTGCCTGTTCATTGTTACTCTAACACACAGCAATCATTAGCTGTCAATAGCTATCAAAACTAAGACCCTTCAAGGTGTTATTCACCACTGAATTGACAAAGATTTGTAAAAAAAGTAGAAGCAACACCTCTTCTTGCCATTCAAACCCACAATACAAACAAGCCCTCTGACAATTTCCACTCCCAATCATGAAAAAAAAGGAGGAGGGAGAGAAGACGCTCGAGAAAAAGGAGGCTATAGTGAGACAAGTTTCAATTAATTTTCTTCAAAAGGAGGCCAGATTAAATGTTTCCGGCCTGCTGAAGTGTTCATTTCACAGAGGGGAAGCGGAGAAAAGGGATGAGGGAAGGGTGCGGGAGGAGAAGGAGTTGAGGAGGAGGAGTGGGACAGGGTGCAATTCTTTTGGTCCCAGCCTTGCACACCAAATAGTGTGGTGGGCAAAGAATGCGCACGGCTCCGAATCTGTGTGACAATTGTCCTCAAACAAAAGGAGGGAGTTACAGCCCAATAAGGCCTGTCAGTCACACAAGGGCCGGAGACGAGCAGCGAGAGGGAGCAAAAGATTTCTGCACAAAGAGAAACAAGAAAGTCCATCTTTTGAAGACAAATCAGTCTGAAGGATCCTGTGCCAATATCAATAAAAAAAGGGGTGAAAAATAAACAAGTGAGGGATTTACTGCCCTGCCTAACAAGAGCGGAGAGAATAGGGCACATGCTTACAATACAAACACACGGAAAGAGTTGCGAGGGTCTGGGGCAGGATTAGATGAGCATGCATGACAGAATCAGGATCCCACTCAGACCTACACACATCTTTGACTTAGAGCATGAATGCACCTGTTGCTGCAAAACGTACACTATAAATCTCCGGAGGGGATCAGCAGATGTTTAATCAAATAAACGAACAATTAGGAGTAATAGTAACTGAAGAAAATGTCTGGCAATTATCTGTATTTTACAGCTTTAACGCGCTGACAATGGTTTTTAAACGTGTAGTAAAAAGAATCGTTATTAAAGTAATTGATTTTTTTTTTAAACAGCGTAACAAAAGTGGCCTTTTGTAAGAGTAGCCAAGGATGAAAGGCTGGGCAAGAGAATAGGTGAACACCTGTCACCAATTATACTTGGAAGAAAGAAAAGGCAGCAGGAAATAGACGTGTTCCAATTAAAACCACCAGTTAAAAAACTTCTTGCGCCTACCTAAGAGCACACGTGCCCATATTTCTGCTTGTGCGAGTGCACATGTGCATATGCAAGGTAAGAAACCGGCCTTTCATTAAAAGATTTAACTGAAGCTTTTAAAGGCTATATCAGCCATTTAAGAACATCCTGAACTAACTGATTTGATTGTTAAAATCCATGTTAAGAAAAAGTAAATAACACGTTAACAGTGCAATGAGATTTTTGTAGTAAAACTAAATTAATTATATATATGCATATATGTTTTTAATCTTGTATGTGAAATATGGAGCTGATCAAAATGGTCTGAATTATTATGTCACTCTCTCCTGACCTTTTAGGATCTGACATCCACACAAAACTCTTTTTATTGAAACCATAAAGCACAGTCAAGTCAAAATAAATGCCTCTTAACTATTTTACCAGTAAATCAAGACAAAACAAACAAAAGAAAACATGATTAATTTAAAATCATAAGCATAATAACATTCCTAACAAAAAAAAATCTACTTGCTGTCAAAAGGCAAGACCACAACTTTCTAACACATACAAGTCTTCGTGGTAAGATTGTTTTTTGTTCATCAAGTGTATACAATTTTAATACATTTTAACATGAATATATAAAATACATTGCAGCTTCAGGCGCACATTGACTGAAACAACTATGATTTAGTTCTAAACCATAACATGACCGTTCACAGTCGTCTCGGTCAATTCAACAGTGGCAGAAGGTACATTGTGTTGTTACAGAAACCTGTCAGGCGTCTCAAGATGATTCAAAGAAATGTCATCCTTCTCTTGAGCTGAAGCCAAAAAGAACCCACTCTTAATCCCCAGAAGTCTTGACACAGAAATTGAATTAATCTTAGACAACTTTGTTATGATAGATTTTATGGCTTTTCAAAGAAAAAGGTTAAATCATGTCATCTGGACCAGTTTCTTTAAGTGAGAAACATTTCGTCCCTCATCCAGAGGACTTCCTCCGTTTATGGCCTGCCAACCAGATCTGTCCCATAGTAGCCTTCACTGCTGTGTTTCAAGCCAACCTGCTGGAATCTCAAAAGTAGGCTTTTAACATGTGCAAAACACACCCATCCAAAACAATCAATCAACATGTAAAATAATCCACTGTATTAGGCCAGATGGCCAACTTGCTACTCACATAAATATCTGGTTTGCAGGTCGTAGACTGAGGAAGTCCTCTGGATGGGGGGCAAAATGTTTCTCACTTAAAGAAACTGGTCTCCTCAGGTTGTTTCTGTGAATATTAAGTTGGCCATCTGACCTAAAACATTTCATTATTGTACATGGTAAAATGGTAAATGGAGCTTATTTATATAGCGCTTTCCAGCCCCCTATGAGGGGCCCCAAAACGCTTTACAATACCAACCATCCACCCATTCATACACACATTCATACACCGGTAGCGGCAGACTGCCATGCAAGGCGCTTTCCAGTCCTACTGGGAGCAACTCGGGGTTAAGTGTCTTGCCCAAAGACACAACGACACATGGTGTGGGGAACCGGGATTCGAACTGCCAACCTTCCGATCGGGGGACGACTGCCATTACCACTACGACACGGCCGCCCGTGATGATTGATTACATGATGATTGTATGATGATTGTTTACATGATGATACATGATGATTGATTGTTTTGGATGGGTGTGTTTTGCATGAATTAAAAGTCTACTTTTGAGATTCCAACAGGAGGTTGGCTTGAAACACAGCGGTGAATGCTACCTATGGGACAGATCAGGTTGGCAGGCTGTAGACTGAGGAAGTCCTCTGGATGGAGGACAAAACTTTTCTCACTTAAAGAAACTGGTCCAGTTGACATGGTTTAATAACCTATTTTGTTGTTGTCTACCTGGATGATTGAGCCTACAACTCTTTGATGGCTCTTGTTAATTTTTTGTACTTTATGAGCTCATGTAAAATCTTAGTATCCCAATGATTTAAGATGTCTTTTAAGTATTATTTTGAAAGTTAGAAAACCAATAGCTAATTTTAAACAGTTTTGAACAGTGGTTCAAATATAGTGAAATATTTTTGGCTTACCCATTTGACCTCCTGAGTATCCTCCACTTTAGGCAACATGAAAGCAGGAGGAAGAACCTTTGCTTGCATAATGACTTGCAGGTCCTCCTCAGCTAGGCCACTGGAAACTGAGTTTACCCTCACACATTTCTCTGTCCGGCCCAGGTCCAATTCTCCTAATGTCTCTGCTATGGTCTCCCTGGCTTCGGTCTACAAAATAGGGGCAAAAAATACAGACACAGACTGATCATTTTATGTATAACAATTCATTCATTCACAAAGGCAGAAAGTTGTAAATGAAACTGAAGTATCATGATTAATATTGTTAAGGTTACAGTATTACAGGAACACCTTTCTTGAAGTTAGAATAGCTCCCAATTTTTATGAAAACAAAATAATCTGTGATGTCTGTCTGAGTGTGTAATATTTTGTCTGAGTGTGTAATATTTTATCATAGAAATATACATATTATGGTTGCAACTCTCAGAGAGAGATCCTGATTGCAAGACTTAAAATCTAATGAGTCTGTTAAAATAAATATCACCAACATCAATCTTTAAGCCCTTTGTTTATTTATGTACAGTAATAAAATACACACGGCAGAGGTAACATAGGTACAAAATATAATTTTAACTGAAGAAGTTGAACTTATTTCAAATGGCCTTTATGGTAAATGGTAAATGGAGCTTATTTATATAGCGCTTTCCAGCCCCCTGTGAGGGACCCCAAAGCACTTTACAATACCAACCATCCACCCATTCATACACACATTCATACACCGGTAGCGGCGACTGCCATGCAAGGCGCCTTCCAGTCCTACCGGGAGCAACTCAGTGTTAAGTGTCTTGCCCAGGGA
Source organism: Garcialebias charrua (assembly GCA_038048925.1). Classification (NCBI taxonomy): domain Eukaryota; kingdom Metazoa; phylum Chordata; class Actinopteri; order Cyprinodontiformes; family Rivulidae; genus Garcialebias; species Garcialebias charrua. The sequence goes on from JBBPBX010033831.1 coordinate 19,356, forward strand.
CACAACGACACATGGTGTGAGGAACCGGGATTCGAACCTCCAACCTTCCGATCGGGGGACGACTGCCATTACCACTACACCACGGCCGCCCCCGTGTACTTTATGGTTATGTAAGCAATGGTTTGTGTATTTAAAAATGCATTTAAATGCAAAAACAGAATTACTGGTACCGTATGTTCGTCAGTAAAACATAAATGAAAAATTGGTAAAGAATGCAAAAAATTAAAATTTCCTTAACAAAAGTGTCCCCACAATATCATATTATGTTGAACATAAAAATAATCACAGCAACACGTGCAAAAATTATGAGTGATCAAAGTGATTATAGACCAATTTGGCCTAAATTACACAAAGTTTAAACATTTAAGAACCCCTACAGAGAAAACAAAGTTTTATTTTATTGCTAACATGTCCATGTGGTGTTAAGACCAGAAGATATGAGCAAAATAAGCAGACAGTACCCTGCTTGATGCTTCCCATTTTTGACTCAAAAAGTAATTATTCCAAGAAGCTTGACTTGCATACAAATTTTTTTATGTTTTGTATTATAAACAAGATTATAGACCAATCAGTGTCAAGGAAAACATGTCGAGCAATAATTGCTTGTCATGTTGACTCGGTGTGAATTAATCAAATAACATCTGATGTGAATAAATGAAGCCTATTCAAATTTGTATAAAAAATATAGGCTATGTGTAAACACAATTTTATGACCATAACGAAGATATATACAGTTTAGCCAAAAAAATGGATCACTTTTCAATGAGTGACTATAAGAGAACAAAAAATACATATCTGAATGAACTCCAAAGACTCATATGGACAAAAAACAGAAAGGAGCTCAGTGTCCCTTGCCCATATGTGGGTAACTTGGGGCCCACCCTGGAGCCAGGCCTGGGGAAGGGAATCGTCAGTGAACTTTCATTCATTCAACCTTTATTTAAAGTCCATGACCCACCATGTTTTCAAATTGCATTGCAATTAACATTTCTTAGTTTATTTAAAAATAAAACAGGGGCGTTTATTTATCTTGTAGAGAAATAACGCTAAATGTGTTATTTCATGATTTATTGCAGATTTTAGCCGCAGCTCCGGGAAAATCTGCCCCTCTCCATATATGGGCATTGACATCACTGAAGTATCCGCCTTGGAGTTATAGGCGGAGGTATAACAAGCATGCATCAACTTCTGACCAGAGAATACAACTAATAAAAACGATGTGTGGGACAAACGTCAGACTTTTACAAGTAGTCGTGTTGTGTCATTTTAATAATTCCTCAGTAATAATTGTACAACTGGCTGCTGATCAGCACAGCAGCACCACCTCCCTCCGCTGCTCAGAGAGGAAAAAAAAAGCGAAACATATTTAATATTCCCTTGTTAATAAATCTGCCTGTTGATTAATCCTGCGGTCGCTCACTGATGTCTATCATATTCTGAGCGTGCATCCACTTTTTATTCTCTCCCCGTGACCTGACAGCCAGGTCGGGAGTACAGAATTAAAAAGGCAGCCGCAGAGGAGCTCTGAGCGCGCGTGCTCCCCGCAAGGCTGGATACAGAGCCGAGCACCACGAAGGAACTTCAAAGGTGACCAGCGGAACGCGGAGCCGGGGGGAAGACGCGCGGCTGCCTGGCTCATGGGCAGAGGAGCGAGTGTGAGAGCAGCAACAGTTTTAACCGTGGCGCAAAGGAACTTCAAAGGTGACCAGCGGAGCTGGGGAGAAGACGCGCGGCTGGCTCCTCAGAGGAGCGAGTGAGAGCAGCAACAGTTTTAACCGTAGCGGTGTTATATCTTATTAAAAAGTTCTAAAAAATAAATAAAAACAGAGCGCTGGTCCAGCTGTACACACAACTGCACCAGGAAATATTTAGAGATCATGCATCCACGTAGGACACAAGTTTAACTGCAGTTCTCTCATAAACCTCCATGGCGAACTCACTCCTGCCTTCTGGGGGAGACTTTAATGACGTCACTTCACACTTCGGCAATCTTCGGCCGGGTTTCCGGATTCATCCGGGACTCGTTTTTTTTTTTTTTTAAACGCTCGCCTGGCCCAATTGCAAAAATGAAAATAGACATCATATTCTACTACAGTAATTGTCAAATATGGTGAATTGTTACTGTCATGGTGGGTGTTGTCCTTTAAACAGATAAGTCACATTGAGCCTCGAAGACTCATTTACAAGTGAGATATGTTAGACAGACAATAAAAGTGGTGAAAAATGACACATAGGGTTTGGAGACAAAAAAAATTCCTAACACATTTTTGACCTCTGCTTGAAGGTCAGAAATGTGGTAATGAAAAAAATCTCGCACACAAGCACTTAATGACACTGACATTACGCAGGGCAGTGGAGGGGACTCAAAGGCGGTGAGCATGTCAGCCTAGAGGCACTGCAGAGTTCAGATAGAATCATTCAGTTCAAATACAGTAGTTCCCTCTGGAGATATGTGCACATTCATGGGGGGGGGGGGTAGCTGCCGAGGACGGCCAGAGGCGAATCCAGAGTCCTGAAATGATGACAGAATGTTTATTTAGCTGGGATCCTCTGAAAAAAGTCTGTGGAATTCCTTAGCAGAAGTGTTGGGAGGGGTGAGAGCGTCAGGTTTACAAAACTTCTGCAGGCGTGTTGAGATAAGACAGCCTGTCAAGGCCAGTCAGTGAGCCAAATTTCAGATAAACACGGTTGTTTTGGGGACAAGCAGAACTTTAATGACATCTACCTTCAGTCTGTGTCGGTCCACTCGCTTCCGAAATGTCCCAAATTAAAATGACCATACCAGGACTTCCGGTTTCGGCCATGGTGGAGTAGGCAGCGCGTGTGAAGAGCTCCGACCCAACCTGTAACTTTTGAGACCAAACTAACTTTTTTCACCACGAGTCAGGAGTAACTATAAGTGTTACAGTGCTCGACGTCTTTTGGACCTGCTCATGGCTACCAAGAAGCAAAAGGAAAAAGAAACCTCCTCGATGACCACGCGGAACACCGTTGCTAGTAAGTTAGCTACCATGGCTTCAGAAGCTAACTCTTCGGACGCTAGCTCTTCTGACGCTAACCTTACTAAAAGCGATGGAATCACGATGACGCAGTTAGTTCAGGAGCTAACAAAACAGCATGAAAGCTTGAAGGAAGACATTTCTACTTTAATTCAAGCATCGCTTGTGCCATTACAAGCCTCGGTGAGCGCTCTATCAGAAACTATGGGCCTTATGCAGCAACGGCTAACTGCGTCTGAATCGCTTGTGGGTGACAACTTTGATAAACTATGTGCAACCGAATCTGCTGTCGAAGTTCTGAAAGCTCAAAACGTGGCACTCTTGGACCGTATTGAAGACCTTGAAAATAAATCACGCCACAATAATTTGAGGATTATAAACATTCCTGAAGGCAGTGAAGGTGTGGGGAACACAGCTGACTTCATGTCGAAAGTGCTGATGGAGTTCACGAGCAACGACGCTCTGTTTGATTCTGCCCCGGTGCTGGAGCGAGCACACAGGGTGGGTGCGAAGCCCAGCAGCTCTAAACACACACCGCGTCCCTTCGTGATTTGCTTCCAAGGATACCAGGAGAAGGAACGACTACTTCAGTGGGCAAGGCAACACTCAATCACCTACCAGGGGACCACGCTGAGGATTTATCCAGACTATAGCCCTGCCTTGTCGAGGAAACGTGCAGAATTCAACGGCGTAAAACAAGATCTTTACAAGAAAGGTGTAAAATTTCGCCTGCACTACCCAGCTACCCTGCGGGTTTTTCATAAGGGACAAACCCTCGACTTTAAGACACCGGAGGAAGCAAGGGCTTATTACGACAAACAGGTGGTTGCAGAAGATGGCTAACTGTAATGTAGCTAATTGCTGCTGGTTGCACCTCACATCACTGAAAATATAGAGACCACCTTTCTGTCTGGAGGACGCTCGAACACCTATGTGAGTCTGATTTCTTACTATAATTTGCTTTGGTTAACATAAGTGGTTACAATAACTTAGGATAATCATTATTATTATTTTGTTTTGCATACGAGACTCTGAACTTTTTGCAAGAGTATGCTTTGGGTAATTTAAATGACTATAATAACTTTTATTGTTATTTTTTATTTTATTTTATTTTTCTTGGACCATAAGTGTGCTTTGGCTGTTCTAACTGGTTACATTGACTCTTTACTTAATCTTGATGGACCAAATGTTTTATTATTATTTAATTTTGCTAGACCACACGGATTTCACCTTAATTTAATTACAAACAAAAGTGAACCTGGACTTTCTCCAAACTTTGCTCTGAATGATCTAATCGGTTATACAGTATTTACTTTCTATTTAATTTTGTTGGATTGAATGGATAGATTTTTTATTTTTATTTTTTGGATATAATTTATTGCTGAATATCTATGACTATGAACTTTTGCTTCGGGTGATCTATAAGAATTTATATGATCTAGCTGATTATAATAACTAAATACAGTATTTTTCATTTTGTCCCCCCCCCCTTTTTATTTTTATTTTTTATTTTTTTATTTTATTTTATTTTTTATATATAATTTATTGCCGAATATCTATGACTATGAACTTTTTGCTTCGGGTGATCTAATCGGCTATAACAACTTTATATGATCTAGCTGATTATAATAACTAAGTACAGTACTTTTCATTTTGTCCCCCCCCCCTCTTTTTTTTATTTCTCAAGCTTGACTATGTGGTTTTCATTTTAATTTTACTATCAAAAAGGTTTCAACTAATATGAGTGATTATTGTTAAAGGTCATAGGCTCTTCACGGGTCAATAGGAGATGGTGTATCGGAAGGTTCAGGAGTTAGAAGAGGACCTGCAGTCTGCCCATGTTTTGGGGACAGGCATAGGTTATATTTGGTTTGGGGTTGAAGAGAGAAGTTTATTTATTGTTACTAATGTTTTATTATTTCGTTTGCTTACTATTAATTTTTGGGTTATTTTTGTTTTGTTATCAACAGACGTGGGGGTGTGCTTTTCCTGCTTTTCGTTTCTGAAATGGTTATATGTTACACAACGCTGATAATGTCAGGGCAGATATAGCTGTAAGTTCGACACGTTTTATAACCTGGAATGTGAAAGGGATGAATGGACCCAACAAGAGAGCTAGGATTTTTTCTCATTTAAAGAGGCTAAATGCAGAGATAATATTTTTACAAGAAACTCATTTAAAGTTGGCGGATCATGGTAGACTTAAGAAGAACTGGATTGGACAGAGTTATCATTCTAACTTTAATAACAAAGCACGCGGGGCAGCCATTCTGATCCACAAAAAAGTATTGTTCACGTCATACCAGACCATCTCTGACCCCCAAGGACGATTTGTAATAGTATCTGGGTTACTATTCAATACTCCAGTAATCCTAGCTAGCGTTTATGCACCAAATTGGGATGATGTTAGTTTTATACGAAAACTGACTTCTCTCTTTCCTGACCTAAACAGGCATATTTGAGTCCCGCGGACAGGTAACATAGACTCACCTAGAGGCTGAAGATGTCTGCTCGGAAGGAGGCTGCAGCCATCGGAGTTGGCGGGTTTCGAACCGAGCCCGTTTGGAGCAGCAACAGGTCCGAACCAGAGCAGCTTCCATCTCCCATGCTGATAGCAGAGCGAGCGAGGGAGCGTCGGGGCGGCTGCTCCGACCGGTTCACCTTCGCTCCTGCACGAGCCATCTCGTTGTGGGATGTGTCCGACGACAGTTCGGATTCGGACCCGGGAGGACTCCTGCCGCTTCCAGCTCCGGAGACACGAGGCCGCAGGAGAAAGCGGCGACCGGCGAAGCCGCGCGCTTCCGGGTTTCAGCCTGCTAGTTCTCCCACGCTGTCAGAAGAGCCGGCGGGCGTTTCAAAGGGGGAGGGGTACCCACGTCCGTGCACTGTGACGTCTCAGGGGAGACGTGCTTTGAAGGGGGGGCATGTGTCCCCTCACACCACGTCTGCAGGAGTCACGGAGACTCCTGCACGCCACACAGCTGAGAGGAAGCGTCCTCACAAAACTCCTCCACAAAGGGAGCAGCCCGCTCACACTTCGACCACAGGGGTCGCTACTCCTGCAGGACTCACACAAGAAGAGCCTGCAGGACACACTGAAGGAGATCCCACCTCGACCACAGGGGTCGCTGTGGGACGGAGATCTGAGGAGGCCAATCTAATTTTCCAGCAGATAAAAAGACTGTTTCATGCTGCTGTCAATAAACCTGACCCTCGTTACAAATATAAGACATACTCCATTATAGTAGACATCATTGTTAACAGTCCCTGTTCTGTGATTGACTCAGGTTTCATTCAGATCCTGACTTTGGCTAAGATGGGGCAGGAGGAGAGTAAAGCCAAGATGGAGGGCGCTGCTCCCAAGGCACCTACAGAGGGTGCTGTTCTGCCTGAAGCACCAGGAGGTGCTGTTCTGCCTGAAGCACCAGGGGGTGCTGTTCTGCCTGAAGCACCAGGGGGTGCTGTTCTGCCTGAAGCACCAGGGGGTGCTGTTTTGCCTGAAGCACCAGGGGGTGCTGTTTTGCCTGAAGCACCAGGGGGTGCTGTTCTGCCTGAAGCACCAGGGGGTGCTGTTCTGCCTGAGGCACCAGGGGGTGCTGCTCTGCCTGTGGCACCAGGGGGTGCTGCTCTGCCTGTGGCACCAGGGGGTGCTGCTCTGCCTGGTGTTTTGCCTGAAGCACCAGAGGGCGTTGTGTCACCAGCATCCACTACAGAGGGTCTCGGCGCGACTGACGCCTCCACATCCATGGAGGGTCCACTCTTCACTGACGCCTCCACATCCATGGAGGGTCCACTCTTCACTGACGCCTCCACATCCATGGAGGGTCCACTCTTCACTGACGCCTCCACATCCATGGAGGGTCCACTCTTCTCTGACGCCTCCACGTCGATGGAGGGTCCATTCAGCGCTGACGCCTCCACGTCGATGGAGGGTCACGTATCCTGTCCAGAGGGGTCCTTCAGGAGAGACCCCCTCACGTCTACTGCTGTCCAGAGGGGTCTCAGGAGAGACCCCCTCACGTCTACTGCTGTCCAGAGGGGTCTCAGGAGAGACCCCCTCACGTCTACTGCTGTCCAGAGGGGTCTCAGGAGAGACCCCCTCACGTCTACTGCTGTCCAGAGGGGTCTCAGGAGAGACCCCCTCACGTCTACTGCTGTCCAGAGGGGTCTCAGGAGAGATCCCCTCACGTCTACTGCTGTCCAGAGGGGTCTCAGGAGAGACCCCCTCACGTCTACTGCTGTCCAGAGGGGTCTCAGGAGAGACCCCCTCACGTCTACTGCTGTCCAGAGGGGTCTCAGGAGAGACCCCCTCACGTCTACTGCTGTCCAGAGGGGTCTCAGGAGAGACCCCCTCACGTCTACTGCTGTCCAGAGGGGTCTCAGGAGAGACCCCCTCACGTCTACTGCTGTCCAGAGGGGTCTCAGGAGAGACCCCCTCACGTCTACTGCTGTCCAGAGGGGTCTCAGGAGAGACCCCCTCACGTCTACTGCTGTCCAGAGGGGTCTCAGGAGAGACCCCCTCACGTCTACTGCTGTCCAGAGGGGTCTCAGGAGAGACCCCCTCACGTGTCCTGTCTTGAGGGGTCCTTGGAGGGATCCCCTCACGTCTACTGCTGTCCGGAGGGGTCTCAGGAGAGACCCCCTCACTGCTGTCCGGAGGGGTCTCAGGAGAGATCCCCTCACTGCTGTCCGGAGGGGTCTCAGGAGAGACCCCCTCGTGTTTATTACTCCGGGTGGTCGCTCGAGGTCTCCACGCTCGAGGTCTCCACGCTCGAGGTCTCCACGCTCGAGGAGTCTCCACGCTCGAGGTCTCCACGCTCGAGGTCTCTACGTCTGATGTCTCCACGCTCGAGGTCTCCACGCTCGAGGTTTCTACGTCTGATGTCTCCACCCTCGAGGTCTCTACGTCTGATGTCTCCACGTTCAAGGTCTCTACGTCTGAGGTCTCGACGCCCAGAGACGTCTCTACGCTTGGCGCCGCTGTGCAGCATGAGGGGGCTCCTGTTTTAGGTGGGCCCTGGAGGGTCCCACCCTCGTCTTCGACCGTCCTGAGGCCTCGTCCTCGATGGAAGTTCCTGCTCGAGGGATGGTCCCCGGGACGCCCGCCTGAGGTTTCTCTGCGGTGTGGATTGCCTCCTGGTCGTCCACCGGAGGGGGTCCTGCGCAATGGACAGTCTCCCGGTCGTCCACCTGAGGGGTCCATGCCCGAGGTCGTTCCTGGTCTCGATGTTTGGGCGCTTATTGGTTTCTAGGTTTAGCTTTTTGTGTTTAGCATTTGTCTAGGTTTAGCTTTTTGTGTTTAGCAATTGTCCCAGGCCCTGTTCCTGTCGGTTTTTGGTTTGTTGTCCTTGTGTTTTGCCCGCCGTCCTTGCGGTTCCTCCCTCTGCCCGCCCTGTTTTTTTTTTTTGGGGTGTTCTTTTGGGACGCCGGGGGGCGTCTTTGAGGGGGGGGTACTGTAAGGATTGGCTCCGTCCCCTCCTTACACCCTGTCTGTTCCTCTGTTGTTCTGTCAGCTCAGCGTCACAGGTGTTTGTGTTTATCGTTAATTAAGGCGTGTATATTAGTCAGCAGTCATGTGTGTCTCATTGTCGGGTCATTGTCCCTGTTACCCTGGTGTGTCGTTCCCCAGCTCCTTGGTCTGTGAGTACATCTCGTCTTCCTGTTTGGGTTTAGTGTTTAGTGTTTAGTGTTTAGTGTTTAGTACTCAGCCACTGTAGAGCGTCCGTATAGTTTTGTAACTGCCTCGTCAGTTGTTTTGTTTTCATCTTATTAAAGTATTTTGGTTTTACTCGTGCCTCTGAAGTCTACCTGTCTGCACCACGGGACTCATCAACCACACACCGCACCACCGTGACAGTTGCTGTGTTCATCTGTGACCATCTGCTCATACAGACTCATGTTCGTGCTGCTGTTTGTAATTATGTTTTTCCACTACATTAGGGCTTAGTGTATTACTAGTTGATGTTTCTCTTAGTTAATTCTAGATGTTGTAGTGGACCTACCCAGGGTCAAACTAAGGTTTTTGAACTGTCCAGTGATGACCTTTACTGACCTCTCAGTAAAGCAAGACATTTACCACAAAATCATTCCAGTAGCTGTAATCTGAGAACATAGTCACCAAAAGAGACTATTTCTATCTTTGATTTTAGGCTGATGTGATCAAAAGAATAACTTTTGTCATTTTCATGATGTGTGCTTTTAAGCTGTGTTATTCTGTAAGAGTTAAACGGTGTTCACTGCTGTGTTAAAGGTGAAGTCTCGGGTCAGAGAGACCAGACGGTTTTGTTTAGAAAGTCAGAAGACAGTAATCCGTTGTTTCTCATGAAAAGGGCTCCAGCTGCTCTGTCTTTTCCTAAACAATTTCCCTCTGCTCGGGCTGTAACCTTGGGTCGTGATAACGGCAAGTGAATTGCTCGACTGGTCCACGGACCAATGAAAGAGACACAAGTCTCATCTCTCATCTCATGATCTTTTTAAGTTCTAACTTTTGCTGAACGCTTCAGAGTTTCTGGGAGCTTCAAAAGAGATGTGAACCTTCCCAAAGAGCTGAATGACCACCAGTCACGCGCTAAGGACTCGTCATCCAGCTGGGACTGATAACATGTTGTTATGGGTCCACTTCGAACGAGCGTAAGCTCAAAACTTTGTTTATTCCTTCCTGGAATAAGTTTATCTTGAAGTCAGAGGCCAGGAGCTGACATATTCTCTGATGACCAAGCGGAAACCAGGAGACGTTGAAACGTAAACTAGAACCAGTTTTGGACGTGCTGGGACTAAAGGACTCTGTGCATCTGAAGGCTGGTGTCATTTCTTTATCAGACTCGTCGTCGAAAGGTAAAGAGCTGTTTACAAAACGTACCTGGTGTCACTTTTGGTGTCACTTTTGGTATCATGCTCAAGATAATTTCCTTTAAACCATCTCCCATCTTCCTCCTATCTTTTTCTCTCAATCTAAGCTGGAAACTACTTTAAGCTAAAGAGCCCTCAGACTAAATATTTAACATCATATTTGTCTGTTGTGTTACATTAAGTGTGTTGATGCGTGTTAAATTGCAAGAAAGTGAAATCCTGTCAATCAAGTGTAATAATGTTGATTTTAGTTGATTTATTTTAAATAAATGGTAGTGTCTCCTGGCATACCAAACTAAAATCACCGTTTTCTGTCACTTAATGGCTATGGTTATTTATCCATCACAAAGATCACAGAAATATTGAATAAACTGAAAAAGAAAAGAATCCGTGAAATTACTATTCAATCTGAATAAGTAAATTAATTAAGGTAAAGAGGTCAGTATTAATATTGACCTCCTCATAATCCTTTACATCTGGTGGCCTCGTACGTGGTTCTGAAAGTTTATTGATAAAACTGTGATCTCTCGTGAACTGTAACGTCATGTTTGCATATTGGGATCCAAGTTTTAGACTCTAACAGATTAATTATTTTGGCTGGAAAAGTGTTCAGAACGATTGCAGGACTGCAGTTAATGACATTTGAAGCTGAAATTGTTATTTGTTCAACTTTTGAAACGCTATAAGTAGTTTGGTGGGGATCTGTCTCGCTGTGTGGGAAGTGTCTGGTGGTTCTGATAAGGACCCGGTCCAGATTACGTTGCACAAGCTGAGGCAATCTCACTGCAAAATGACCGCCGAGTCAAATTGCCTGAAAAGCTAATTTAACATCTACAAGATTGCTGTGCTGGTATTTTACATGTTAGAGCAGGTCAAAGAAGCATATTACTGTTAGAACGGTGTCGGATAGTGGTTCTGAAACCCGAGTTCTGCTCCTTTAAAGTGGACGGAACCGACCTGAACGCGGCTCCGAGGGAGTCCGTGTCGTGTTACAGTTGACGTGCTGGTTACTGAGCGTAGCTTAGTTGTGCCTGTTTTAATTGTGATTGCCACGTTTCAGAGTTTTGGGAAGTTAATTTGTAGCGTTTGAGTTGTTTTAAGGGTCTATAAAGTTGTGGTCTGCTGTGCAAGCTAACGTTAAAAGGACGTGTACTGCATGTCTGTTTATGAGCTGTGATTGGATAAACGAGAGCTGTGAGCTGTCAATCACTCTCGTAGCGAACGCTGATTCGCTGATTTGGGAACGCACGCTGTTGCGAACAACCCACTTTGTCGTCATTTCCGGTACTGCATTGGGCGAAGGTAAGAAAACTTCATTTACCATGAACGCTTGGGAATGAACTACAAACGCTGTGATTGATTGGTTGACGTCACGTATCTGTTTAGCGAGCTCCGCCTCGCTCAACGGAAGCTGGTGACGCACTGCGTCGACCCGCCTACTTGTGTCGTCATTTCCAGGTGCACTTCGGGTAACAAGCAGTTCACACACTCACGGGACAAACTGAGATTTCACTGAGAGTTTAAACACTCATTTGAAGCCATCTAAACTGTCTAACAACATAGATTTGTCTCTGACAAGAACGTGGTTCGAGCGTTTATCACTGACACACTAGAAACTAACTCTACATGGTTGTTTTTAGTTTAATTACTGAATAAAGGTCAGTCGTCTCGTGATAACATAAGACTTGAATCCGCCCCCTGTTGGTTAAAAGACGTTGACAGATGAGTTTTCTCAAAAACATCATAAAAAAGTCAGCATTTTTATGGTGAATTTACCAGCTTTAAAAAATTGTTCTGTACACAAACAAAAATTCCTGTTTATTTTAAATAAAAAATTTTAGAATAACAGAGGTACAGACAAACAATTGATGCTTGTTTTAAATACTGAAGAGATTTAAAATAACACTCAAAAAGTATTCTTTTATTTGATTTTCAAATTAAATATATAAAAATGATGGAGAACAGAGCATTTCCACATTAAGCTCTTCACATCTCTGAATTTTAAACAGAATTGGTGTGCACAACTGCACACTTTTAGTTAAAAATGGCATTTTTAACGTTTTTCTGTGCACAATCATTGCTGTACTGTTATGCTGAGCGCACGAACACTCGTTTATTTTAAATAAAAATTGTTTGAAATAACGAACAGAACGTCCTTTTTCACTCCTGATAACTGTCAAATGCAGTACAAAATCAGTTTCACTGAGACTGCAAGACATCTTTTTAAAGGCATGCTCAAGCAGCATCCTGTCACATTTTAGTGAAGTCATTGCATTTAAGTCAGCCCTCTTTTATAAGCGTTTGAGTAAGAAAAAACGGAAATCAGGCTGCTTGGGTTAGTTAGTAACTGTTGTTTGAACGTAAGTTCTATTTTAAAGTTAACACTGCAAGAGTGCATTTAACTTTTACAAAGTTCATTGAGGGTAAAAACCTGAAAAAAGGTACCTATGAATACTTATTACACAGTGAAACGCGTAAACCTCAGCTGATTAGTTTATTTGACTCAGTGCTACATTAAAAGTGAATATTTATTTGCAAACACTAACATGAGAACAATCTTTTGATTTTTTTCACACAAAATCAATACAATAATGGACGTTAAACAGGGTGAAACAAGTGAGAGGGTCCACTCCATCAGGGCCCCACAATGGCTTAGAACGAGCCGAGGTGGTGACTGCTCAGTTGACAGGTACGTGTGGCAAGAAGCAGGTGAACATCCTTTGACGTTTTACGACAGGTTTCTTAAAGCTCGTTTTGCCGACAAATATACACCAGGCATGGAAGAAGATGAGTACTGTAAGTGGTCTTTCTTCTTACATCTCGTCTATGAGATACGATTTCCGCTGCTCACCGTGGTTAATGCAAAAACGCAAACCATGGAAGAAATAAAACAGTGTGCTGTGAATGTCTTTGAAGCTAACATGCAAACCAAAACACCCTTACAGGTGTCCCCAGGTGAAGCGGTCAAATCCCACTCGCTGGAGCTGGATTCCAGTCCTAAAAAAGGCGTGATTAAACAAGATTTTCAAACTAAAGAACAACTAAAGGTGGGCGTTAGCTCTACAGGACGCCCGAGACCAGGGTGGGCCCGGAAGGGACCCCTGAGACGTGGACCTGCACCTCGGATGACACATTCCGAGACATGCAAAAGGTCGCAAACGTTCCAGAACAAAGGCATCAAACCTCCAAGCTCTGATGAGGTGGTGGATGTAAGTTGGTTGTTTGAAAACTTGAATGATACAGAGGATGACCATACTGGGACAATGAGTGACCTTGTCTTTGATAACTCAGAGCACACAGTTGATGACGAAGACAGCAAACAAACTGTTGATAGTCATCAACTTCCTGAAGGTCATGAGGCTGACAGCCAACAAGAGGCTGACAGTGAACATGAGTACACAGACAGAGTCACACGTGAACGGAAACGTGTGCCAAGACCTGTGAGGTTTCTGTGTAACTTTATACAAAGGGGGGTGGCTAAGAAAGCTTACCTGCCTATCACACTGGAAGGTGTCCTTGAGCGTGAAGCCCTCCTGGATGGCAGTTCTGATATAACTATTATGTCGGCCAAGCTGTTCGAGGAGCTGAGGACCGCCGCTAACGGTGTTGACATGCAAATACCCTTTGAGAAATGTGCTATTGAGCTACAGGGTCTCGCAGAGACGAGAACAACCCTAACAGCTATGGCTATGGTTCACATGCAGATTGGCGAAATGACACTACGCCACCCGGTGTACGTGTCTAAACTTGACTCATTCCCATTTTTGGTTGGCCAAGATTTTATAAACCGCTTCAACGCGATTAT
>JBBPBX010033832.1:0-33008 GCA_038048925.1 Garcialebias charrua
CCGGACCTACGGGTGTGACTTAGGTCGATTCTGTCGTATCTCGCGGACCAAAAACACGTGCCTGTCGTAGGTCCGCATTTCTGACGTAGGTCGAGGCTATACCGCTAACGGAGCGCCGCACACACATTTAACGGCATGAGAATGAACAAGCGGACATCCTGTGCCATAAACATGCACAGAACTTTATTTACAAACACTTAGATAACACATTATACCACACATCAAGGGCGGAGTGGCCATCGGGAGATTCGGGAGTTTTCCCGATGGGCCGCGTCATGAATGGGCCGATAGGCGCACGGGGAAAATGATGACGGTTGAATGAATCTGCTCAAAATCGACTTGTCCCTGACTTTAGGCTGCAGGCTGCAGCCTCTTAAAGGGAGGGAGCGCTGATCACTTTAAGAGACTGCAGCCTGCAGCCTCTTAAAGCGCTGATCCCTTTAAGAGACTGCGCCGCACTGGGCTGGCAGCTTGGGAGCTACCATTTGATAAAAAACACCCCTGAAAATTCACTGTTGGTTGAGTCCAACCCAGCAGCGAAGCACGTATTTTCCAAAACATCAGGTGATGGAGCAGCGCGGAGTCCAAACTGCTAATTAGCAATAAAAATGGATAGGAAGGGGCCGTGGAGCTGAAAAAGTCAGGTTGAAGAAAAGAAAGGCGTTACAGGAGGAAGCTGCCAAATGTGCAAAGCTTACAGACATTTTTTCAAAGAGACAGAAGAAGCAACAGGTAATATAAATTAAAAACTAGCTTATTAAATTAAGCTAATGTCACAACGTTGTACTATGTCACTAAACATGCATGAAAGTCAAGTGGGACCTAAACTGACAGCCTGAGCCTAATTAGAAATAAAAGCAGAAATATATAAATTGACCAATAAATAAATAAACGTCAAAGGACAATTTAAATTAAAAGATAACTTTATCTCATACCCTGATGCATGCTCAATAATCCAGGTAGAAAAATCTAAAAAAGCTAAGTCTGGTCCTCTGGACATTTTTTGCTTTGTTTTGTTTTGTTTCTTGAATGTCCAGAGGACCAGACTTAGCTTTTTTAGAACTTTATCTCATGTTTTAAAAATTAATTGACCATCATGTTTTTTTTCCAGCTTAGTTCCAACAAATTATATATTTTAATTCATAATTTTACATTTTACTGTGCTTAAAATACCGGTAGGCCTATATATTTTTTTGTTTTTACTTTTACTCTTAGATGACTTGTGTTATGTAATTAAATGTAATTATTTTTTTAATTTTCCACACAAGTCCTTATTTACGTAATGAGGCAGAAATGCATGAGGTGAAGTGAAAACAGGAGACAGAAAAATGTTAAAGCAACACATTTAATAGACAAATAAAAATAAACTCATGCATATGCATACATATTGCAACCAATGCCAAACTTGTCTCTGATTTTGCTTGTCTTGACCCTAAAAACTTTTCAGAGATAAGGCTTAAAGGACTCAAGAGCTCAGCACTTCAAGAAATCAGCAAAAATCTGCTTAGATTTGATGAGAGAGCCACAGTGAGTACTTTACACACACAGAGCTGTCCAGTCTTGGGATAGGCTGAAAAAGTCCCCTCTGGAAGAGTCCACTGTCAAGATGGTACTGAGATGGAACAGGGTTGAACCAGAGATTGAACTTGAAAGCAGGGCTTGTTCTTCTTGCAGAAACTGTGTCATCTGTGTTTACCTTATATTGACACAACCTTTTCACAGATGCCTATACTGTATAGGGCTGGCATACAAATATTTGTTGTCTCATGTTGCATGTGAAAGCTTCTCTACTCTCAAGTTCATCAAGAATAGACTATGAAGCACACTTAGCCAGGAGCATTTGGAGGCATTTATGCTGATGTCCACAGAGAAAGAACTTCTTATGTCCATTGACAATGACAAAGTAACACATATGGTGGCAGAAACTAGTGCACTTCTTAGGCGCTTACTGATGCTGTAGATCACATGTCAAACTCGAGGCCCATGGGCCAAATCTGGTCTCATTGACATTTTATCTGGCCTCAAATTTAATATTTTGAATGTAAAATAGTTTTATGGTTTATCTTTTTGTCACTGTATTTAGTGCAAACTTCTCATGACAGCTGGCCAACGTTCAAGCCAACAAAATTACGTTTTGAGTTTTTCAGTAATCTTTGAGTCTGATATGGAAAGAGCAACAAAGAATTGACTTATCATTTTCTGTTTTTTAAGTCAACTAATTTAGTTTTTTTCCCACCTGATTTGCTGAATTGTAACAAAATGTAACTAAAAATTATAACCAAAAAAAAGTTGTTGATTGTATTGCAATTAAAAAAATATTATAGGCTACATTTTTGCCAAATATTTTTAAAATGTGAAAAAATGGGCCACTCTTGGCCATTAAACTCCCGGGCTGAAAAGTTGTCCCACTCCGCCCCTGCCACACATTCATCCATAAACACACAAAACCAGTACAGCATGTACTGTACAGGTAAAGTACTGTACAGTAATGTTTTTTTCAGCACAAACAAAGCATACAAAATACAAATCTCTTCCTGAACAGTTCTCAGCCATAATCTGCAAATGAGTTCAACCATGAAACATGAACACTTCTCTTTGAGCAGCAGCTGTTAACATCAAAATGCAGCAAATGATAAGGAACTCCCATGCACCAATCATGCACCAAATCAGCCAAATCATCAGAAACATGTTGCAACCATCATGTTTTTGAAACCAGTGCAGTCCATGTGGTGTTTGTGTGCAGTCCATGTGCATGAAAAAGTCCATGAACTCTAAAAAAGCTAGAAGCAGCAGAAAAAGGAAACAAGGAAACAAAATGTCCTTACTTTGACTGAAGTGTAGGTAGACACTGATGTTTTTCTCAAG
Source organism: Garcialebias charrua (assembly GCA_038048925.1). Taxonomy (NCBI): domain Eukaryota; kingdom Metazoa; phylum Chordata; class Actinopteri; order Cyprinodontiformes; family Rivulidae; genus Garcialebias; species Garcialebias charrua. Next base: position 2,866 of record JBBPBX010033832.1, read on the forward strand.
TTCAAACCTGGATCAGATGGAACTGCTTAGCCAGTGCTCAACCATGAATCAACCATGAACACTCAAGGCACTGTACCCCTCCCCCACCTTGCCGCTTGCCGTAATGACGCACTTTTTTTGCCGTATCTCGATTACATACTTATAATGTATTTCTGTCGTAAGTCCGTTTTTTCGGTCGTATGTCGACGGCATTCTTTCAAAGAGGCCTGTCGTAAGTCCGCGTTGCCGTAGGTCGCAGGTGTCGTAACTCGAGGGTTTCCTGTATATATATATATATATATATATATATATATATATATATATATATATATATACATATATATATATATATATATATATGAGGTGTACAAACACAGAATGATAATGTTACAACCCAATAACAACCAGCTTCTTCATCTTTATCTTCATCTGCAGTTCACCTTTTCAGTTCAATTAGGTTTATTTATTTATTTATCAGTTCACATCAAAATCATTTTACGACAACAAAACAAGTTTTAAGTCCATAAATTACAAATCAAGTTCAATCCAAAGCAGATCCTGATTCAAATCCAGTCATATACAGTACAATTATTGAAGTACAATTTTTTTCCAGCTGCTCTCTTCTTCAGGGGTCGTCACAGCAAACTATCTCACACAAAAGACTTGGCAATTGTTTTTACGCCCAGTGCTCGTTCTGACGCTACCACTGATCACCGAGCTACCGAAGCCCTCTGTGTGGAGCAGAGAGCTGCCATCTAGGGCGCCCGGGGGAGAAGATGATGGGGGTTTAAGGGCGTTGCTCAAGAGCCCAGAGTGGGGCAATGTGAGTGGAGGCAGGTGTGGGTGTTTCACCTACCCCACCCACATGTTGATGTTGTCGGTACAGGAAGGTGAACCAACAACAGGCCCACCTTCTTTGTCCTCACTCTCCTCAATTCAATCAATTCAATCCAATTATCCTTCAGTATTGTTACATTCAGTAAATTGCAGGATAAAGTTGGACATTTTAAGTGCCTCTGTAAAGGTTCATTAGTAGATATATTTTAATAAGTGACTTGGCCATTATCTTCTGGATTTATTGGTCATTATCTCCTTTTCTTCATTGACTATGGTGACATTATTTACAAAGTACATGAACGGCCCTACAAGAACCTTGCAGATGTTGGACGATGTCTATCAAGGTGCATTAAAGGTCCACTGACATGATTTTTCTACTATTCATCAAATTGCTCAATATATATACAGTGTATATATTACACTGCGGCCGCATGTCTTGGACACTCGGGTGAGGAGAGGGGCGGAGCTGTCTACTGACCACTACCTGGTGGTGAGTTTGCTCCGATGGTGGGGGAGGATGCCGGTCAGACCTGGCAGACCCAAACGTATCGTGAGGGTCTGCTGGGAACGTCTGGCAGAGTCTCCCGTAAGACGGAGCTTTAACTCCCACCTCCGGGAGAGCTTTGAACACGTTCCGAGGGAGGCGGGGGACATGGAGTCCGAGTGGGCCGTGTTCCGCGCCTCTATTGTCGAGGCAGCTTATCGGAGCTGTGGCCGCAAGGTTGTTGGTGCCTGTCGAGGTGGCAACCCTCGAACCCGGTGGTGGACACCGGCAGTGAGGGATGCTGTCAGGCTGAAGAAGGAGTCCTATTGGGCCTTTTTGGCTTGTGGGACCCCGGAAGCAGCTGATAGGTACCGGCAGTCCAAGCGGCATGCGGCTCGGGTGGTTGCTGAGGCAAAAACTCGGGCGTGGGAGGAGTTCGGAGAGGCCATGGAGAATGACTTCCGTACGGCTTCGAGGCGATTCTGGTCCACCATCCGGCGTCTCAGGGGGGGAAAGAGGTACGAGACCAACACCATTTATGGTGGAGGTGGCGTGCTGCTGACCTCAACTCGGGATGTTGTGAGTCGGTGGGCGGAATACTTCGAAGACCTCCTCAATCCTACTGGCACGTCTTCCACTGAGGAAGCAGAGCCTGGGGACTTTGGGTCGGGTTCTCCGATCTCTGGTGCTGAGGTCGCCGAGGTGGTTAAAAAGCTCCGCGGTGGCAAGGCTCCGGGGGTGGATGAGATTCGCCCGGAGTTCCTTAGGGCTCTGGATGTTGTAGGGTTGTGTTGGCTTACGCGACTCTGCAATATCGCGTGGACATCGGGGGCAGTTCCCTTGGATTGGCAGACTGGGGTGGTGGTTCCCCTATTTAAAAAGGGGGACCGTAGGGTGTGTTCCAACTATAGGGGGATCACACTCTTAAGCCTCCCTGGTAAGGTCTATTCAGGGGTTCTGGAGAGGAGGGTCCGTCGGATAGTCGAACCTCGGATTCAGGAGGAGCAGTGTGGTTTTCGTCCTGGTCGTGGAACACTGGACCAGCTCTACACCCTCAGCAGGGTCCTGGAGGGTGCGTGGGAGTTTGCCCAACCAGTTTACATGTGTTTTGTGGACTTGGAGAAGGCATTCGACCGCGTCCCTCGGGGGGTTCTGTGGGGGGTACTCCGGGAGTATGGGGTACCAGGCCCTTTGATAAGGGCTGTTAGGTCCCTGTACGACCGGTGTCAGAGCTTGGTCCGCATTGCCGGCAGTAAGTCAGGCTCGTTTCCGGTGAGAGTTGGACTCCGCCAAGGTTGCCCTTTGTCACCGATTCTGTTCATAACTTTTATGGACAGAATTTCTAGGCGCAGCCAAGGTGTTGAGAGGATCCGTTTTGGTGACCTTAGAATCGCTTCTCTGTTTTTTGCAGATGATGTGGTCCTACTGGCTTCATCAGTTCGTGATTTACAACTTTCACTGGAGCGGTTTGCAGCCGAGTGTGATGCGGCCGGGATGAGGATCAGTTCCTCCAAATCCGAGGCCATGGTCTTGAGCCGGAAAAGGGTAGCATGCCCTCTCCGGGTCGGGGAGGAGGTCCTGCCCCAAGTGGAGGAGTTTAAGTATCTCGGGATCTTGTTCACGAATGAGGGAAAACTGGAGCGTGAGATCGATAGGCGGATAGGTGCAGCGTCCGCAGTGAAGCGGGCGCTGTACCGGTCTGTCGTGGTGAAGAGAGAGCTGAGTCAAAAGGCAAAGCTCTCAATTTACCGATCGATCTACGTTCCCACCCTCATCTATGGTCATGAGCTTTGGGTTATGACCGAAAGAACAAGATCTCGGATACAAGCGGCTGAAATGAGTTTTCTCCGCAGGGTGGCTGGACTCTCCCTTAGAGATAGGGTGAGAAGCTCAGTCATCCGGGAGGGACTCGGAGTAGAGCCGCTGCTTCTCCACATCGAGAGGAGCCAGTTGAGGTGGCTCGGGCATCTGGTTAGGATGCCTCCTGGACGCCTCCCTGGTGAGGTGTTCCGGGCACGTCCCACCGGGAGGAGACCCAGAGGAAGACCCAGGACGCGCTGGAGGGACTATGTTTCTCGGCTGGCCTGGGAACGCCTTGGGATTCCCCCGGAGGAACTGCTCCAAGTGGCTGGGGAGAGGGAAGTCTGGGCCTCCCTACTTAGGCTGCTACCCCCGCGACCCGACCCCGGATAAGCGGAAGAAGATGGATGGATGGATGGATGGATATTATCATTTAAATATGTTCGTTTTTGCAATACAAAATGATAAATCACTTTAATTTTGCTTTAAAGTGATTTTGAACTTCAAGCCGTGCTTAATCATGGGAAATCCGATTACACACGAACGCACCATCTGTGACGTAGTGTGAAGAGTGTGTAGTGATACAGGCCTTCATGCTTGACCTTCAAGTACACCTCTCGGCATCTCTTTGAAACTCTAAGTGTTACACTTTCTTGAAGCTCTCAAGGAAACAAGTGGACACTATTTTTGTTACAATTATTTTGAATTAATGGACACCAATTAATCAGATTGAACTTTCTTTTTAATGTGTGTTAATTCAGAATTGATCAACAGTATATTTTTGTCATTCTAATGATGATCTGTTACTTGCATGAGTTTGACCCTTCTGCTGGTTTATTTCTGCAGAACAAGCAGGTTTTAATATTATGGCACAGTTCAGGGTAAACTTTTAACTTGCAACTTCCTTCTCTGTTTTGTCTGTGAAAGTTAGCCATAATATTCTCTGTGCTCACAGGCCAGGCCATCTGGCCGATTCTGTAAACAGTTTTCCTGTTGTCCGTCAGAGACATTTCTGCCTATGGAATCAAACTTCCATCTTTTATTTTGTTAAACCAGCCAATCAGCAGGAAGTATGTGACTAAGTCACACCCCCTTCTTAAAGGGACACTTCCTGCATTTTCACTAGAGTGTCGAAGGAGAAAAGTTTCTAACAACTGGTTTTCTCCTCTGGAAAAAGCTAGGAACGTTCCGGTCATTTGCGTCAATTAGACCCACGTTTCAGGTGGAGTTACAGTAAAGCTTACTGTAACTCACTCACTCATCTCCTGAAAGAATTTGTTTTCTGAAGTTTTATTTTGAAAGTTCAGCCAGTAACTGGCTCTGTTCCTGCCGGAAGAAGCGCGCTTCTTGCTCGTCTGAATCAGCTCACACGCGCGGAGGTCATCTGGATGTGAACTGGACAACACAGTCCGTTAGTGTCCACAAACTTCAACTCTTATCTCCAAGACGTATCGTCAACAGGTAACGAGGCGTTGATTGTGTCCTGAACGTGTGAGAAGCCCAGCTGAGACCTGTATGGGAAAGTGCCACCCTGTCTGCTCAAAATAATCAACTTCGGTTAACTTAGCTTTCACTTATCTTCTTCCTCCTATTTCTTCTTTTTCATAAGCCATTAATCTGTTAAGTAATGTGCCAACAGAAAAGTTCCTAACTGTCTGTTTGATTTTAATTTGAATTCTTGTCAACTTAGTTTAGTAGATCAGAGCTAATATCGATACAAATGTTTAATGTAATTTTATGATTATTTCAATAAAAGGTCTATTTTCTGGTGGACCAACATAAATTGAAGTCTCTCGTGAAATTACATTTTTCCTAGTCACAGTTAAAGCAATTTAATACCGGAAAAAGGGTGAACTCGCGAATTGGTGAAAGGTTTGTGCAGATAAGACCTGCTCGGACCTTTCATCCAAAATATAGGTAAGTCAGTAAACTGACCAATAACTCCTATATTATTACATTTAATGGTGGCTTGTCCGCGTTCCTAAGACGGTTATTAGGTTGTGTCTTGTGTAGTCTATTGTCACGGTATTTGTTGGCATAGTTTTTATCCTGTTTTGGACTTATAGAATGGTTCTGGCTGGTGGTGTCACAGAGATTGCTAATCGTGGCATTGTCTGGTGCATTTCCCGTTAGAATTATCCTTTTTTTCACTTTTGAACGTGTGTTTTGAAGCTACGAGTGATGTTTGTGTGTCTGTGTTTGTGAGACGTTTGGTACCGTGTCGCAAACTAATGCATGCATTTCTCATTTTGTGACCGCCGTGTCACCACTGCTTCATTTTATTACTTCTGCGGATTGCTGTTGAAGGTCTGTTTCACACATTTGCTGCTCCATTTTACCTAATCTGTTACAACGTGTTTGCCGAGGTTCGGGTGAGCCCACTCAGCTTTGGACCGGGATCCGGTTCCGATAGACGTAAAGTCCGTTGTTGTACACAGTTAACGTGCTGCCTTCTCTGGAAGGCGTGGGGGTAGCCTGGATGTGATTGGGCTCGTTAGCAGTATTTTCTGTGGTGTATTCTACGTTTATTGTGGGCGACCGTGGTGTAGTGGTAATGGCAGTCGACCCCTGATCGGAAGGTTGGAGGTTCGAATCCCGCATCCGCCCACCATGTGTTGTGTGTCCCTGGGCAAGACACTTAACCCCGAGTTGCTCCCGGTAGGTCTGGATGGCGCCTTGCAAGGCAGGCTACCACTACCGGTGTATGAATGTCTGAATGAATGGGTGGATGGCTGGTATTGTAAAGCGCTTTGGGGCTCCTCACAGTGGGCTGGAAAGCGCTATATAAATAAGCTCCATTTACCATTTACCATTTACCATTTATTTTGTGAAAGAGTGTCCAGAACTTTGGGTCGAGCTAACGTTAGCGTTACCGAGAGGCATTCGGCTACAGAAGCGCTGTGATTTATCCATTGTGTGTCGTGTTCAAGAAAGTTGGTTCTGTAGACTGCTGGTTGTCAGATATTAATTTTTGCACACATTTCTGACAGTTTATCTGTGTTGTTCGTTTCTATGCACGTGATATCGTCGAAGACTGGCTTAACCGCGGTGTTTTACGATATTTATAAGTGTTTTATTTACTCCTATATTATTACAAGTGTGAGGCAGAGGGCTCTGGTCTCTTAATAGCGGACATTTTAAAACTCGACGAATTTAGCAATCTATGTGAAGATTTGAGCTATTTGTCTTCATTTTGGGAAGCAGAAAATAGTTTGGGTGATGGAACAAGAAACAACAGGATCTAATTTAGGTCTGATCCCGTATCAGACTGACCTTCATGTGGAGCTGCGCACACGCGCGCACCGTGACAAGCCCAGAGATCTGCCTCACACTCCGCACACTACGTCACAGATGGTGCGTTCGTGTGTAATCGGATTTCCCGTGATTAAACACGGCTTGAAGTTCAAAATCACTTTTAAAGCAAAATTAAAGTGATTTATCATTTTGTTTGCAAAAACGAACATATTTAAATTATAAATACAGGGGCGGCCGTGGCGTAGTGGTAATGGCAATCGTCCCCCGATCGGAAGGTTGGCGGTTCGAATCCCGGTTCCCCACACCATGTGTCATTGTGTCCTTGGGCAACCCCGAGTTGCTCCCGGTAGGACTGGAAAGCACCTTGCATGGTAGTCTGCCGCTACCAGTGTATGAATGTGTGTAGCATTCAATGTGTGTAGCACTTTGAGAGTTTCACTAATGAAAAGTGCGTTATAAATTGGGCAGCACGGTGGCACAACTGGTAGAGCTGCTGCCTCTCAGCGAGAAGGTTGCCGGTTCAAATCCCGGTCCGGGGCCTTTCTGGGTGGAGTTTGCATGTTCTCCCCGTGCATGCGTGGGTTTCCTCCGGGTACTCCGGTTTCCTCCCACAGACCAAAAAACATGCTTGTTAGGCTGATTGGTGACTCTAAATTGACCCTAGGTGTGAGTGTGAGAGTGGATGGTTGTTTGGTGTGAGTGAGACAGGTCCCTCTTGTAAATGAGTCCCCGTGACTCAACGAGGCTAGCCTGTATAAATAAAGGTTGAATGAATGAATGAAAAAATAAATTGAATTCATTATTATTATTATTAAAATATATATATTTTGAGCAATTTGATGAATAGTAGAAAAATCATGTCAGTGGATCTTTAAGGTTCATAACTGGCTGTAACTACTGTACCCATCACTGCACCCTGTATTCACTGGTTAACTGGTCATCATTAACTTCACGCAGACACTCTCACTGGTACATTCTCATCTTTAAATCACTTCTTGGTCTGCTGCCTTCATACATGTCCTCCTACATGTCACTATATGAGTGCAGCAACAGTGTGTGCTCTCATGACATTATTACATGCAGTGTTCACTCTGTGCGGACTGAACTAGGCAAAAGGGTCTTCTACTCCGCTCCCGTTTCCTTGAATACCTTGCAAAAATATCTGAAGTTCTCAACCTTGACCTCTCTTGATGGTTTCAAACATCTGCTAAGTTCATGGCAAAAATCAACCCAGACATAGTCCTGTTTTTAGCATTAAGTATTCTACATCGCTTTACAATCTAACTGTTATTTGTTTTATTTTTAATACCATTTTCTTTAATTTTCTTTCTTTATTCATTTTCATTTATTCTTCTCGATTTATATGCTTTTGTTTATGATTGTCTACTGTTGTCATTATTCTTTGTCAAAAACAGGTCTCGCTTGTGAATGATTCCCAGAGGCTCAATGATACTAACCTTTATAAATAACGGTTGAATGATTGAAGCGGGTAAAGAAAGAGAAGAAATTAGTCATTATTTTCATTTGGTGTAAATCACAGTCTGAGTACTCTGGCCGAACAGGGATTTCCACACAGCTGTGAGCTTGACTGATCTTACTGATCTTGGTCTTGAGATCACAGCACAACACCAGACCTGTTTCCTCACCTCCCTGTGTCTGTTTTTATGTCTTCATTTTTTACGTCATGTTGTTTCACTTTTTCAGATATCACGAGCTCATTGTGCAGAACAAAAGACTCCCATTCGTCTTATATATTCACCAGCACTTGTTTCTAATTTTCCAAGCTTTTCATTATATTTGTTGGGTTCACTTTAAAACAATTTTTTTTTTTAGCCTTTTATGGTCAAAGTAAATTATAGCCACAACAGGCTGGGAACATGCACCTGAGATAAATCTTCCACTTTTCAACTGCAATTAAAAAAAAAAAAAATCTTTAATTGATTGGAATTGATCTAAAATATCACTTTAAGGAAGAAATCAAAGAGATGGACACAATTATCAAAATGGATTCCAGTTCCAACAAACAGCAGTACACGTAAAAACATACTACACTAAAGCTAAATACAAAACCTGTTTTTGTTATGGTAACCTGCCATAAAAAAAAAATCAATAAAGGTGAAAAAAATGTCAATAGAAGTAGTTTTGCAGCCAGTGATAAAATTTTAAAAACAATAAAATCTAATAAAAGAATGCCTGTTTATACACAATAAGTTAAAACAACTAGAAAAATACACAGGTCAATGTTCAGGTAAAAACTACAATAAACAGGTTGTAATATGACTGATTGGCAGAAAGCATGCCATTCAATCACTGTGATGCATTCCACAGCAGAAAGCACACAGCAATGAGGAGAATTGATAAATGGATTTAAAAAGACATACATACCGTTATCAGCTGAGTCTGTGGTCACTGTTGCTGTAAAGCTGCAGCTGAACTGATAATAAATGGAATTGAATGTATGAATCTGTTGAGATCGTCAGTGAGCTTCATCTGTGAGCTGAGAGAAACAAGAGCTGTCCCCTCCACTGGACCCCCACCCACCACAACCACCACCACCACCACACACAAACACACATGCACGCTGTCAGCCTCTAAGACAAATATGATGATAATTAATCCTAACAAGAGATTTACAGTATATTCAATTATTCCCTACACCCCCCCCCCCACACACACAACAAAAAATCAGGTGGAAATTCATCAAAATTGATTGGTTGAAATTTAAGTTGGAATAAAAAGCTGCATTTTTATTTTTTTACCACTTCCTCACATTGAAGACGGATGTGGTTTTGTTTACTAATGCATTTAAAGAGTGCACTGCATGTTCTATTTGTTAGATTTAACTAGTACTGTAAAATACTTTGAAATAGCTTTAAGATCATATGACATTTTTCTGAGTACAATTTTTAATATACTGTTACAAAAAAATCACCCTACAAAAAAAAATAAAACAATCACAGAGCATGTTTTATATTGTTGTTGTTGTTGTTGTTGTTGTTGTTGTTTCTTCTTCTTTAGGTTGCTCTCCTTGTCAGGGGATGCTGTAGCAAGAGAACTCGCATGAACACCTCATAGCTGTTGTACTCTGGATGCCCTTACGTACACCACCACAGACCACTGAACTACCTCAGCCTACATGTGGGGAGAGGTGTTTAGTTGTGCTATTGCATGAAAAGGACACCAGTGGGGGCTCTGAGACTGTATGTTCAAAGATGCTGAATGCAGGGTGACAGAGAAGAATGGAAGTGAAAGTTAAATGAGAAACTGAAGCTGATTCACGTCTGATGTCTGTGTTTTGTTTTTCCATTAATTCAATCTTGTAACACTACAACATTGGCGACGAGGATACCTATTTCTGTGCCTTTACCTACTCCATTCATGCCAAGCCCAGGGGAACCAGCAATAGCATTTCCAACATGGCTAAAAATGTTTGAAAACTACATGTTGGTGACAGCTGCGTCGGGGGGACGAATGGCCCAATGCAAGAAAGCGCATGGTTCTACTTCATGCCCTGGGTACGAAGGGTCAACGGCTTTCTACACCCTGCCAAACACTGAGACACGTTTGCTGCTGCTATTGCTGATCTAAAAGAACATTTTGTGTTGAAGGTGAACGTCATTGCTGAACATCACAAGTTTTGACAAAGAGCACAGAGGCCGGATGAGACGGTACAACAATTCTTAGCTTCTCTATGGGATTTAGCTGCTGCATATGATTTTGGCAACAAGGAGGAACAAATGCTACGTGATCAACTGATCAAGCATATTGCTAACACTCGCATAAGACAAAGATTGTTACTTGACCTGGATCTAACACTTGTTAAAGCTACTACATTGGTGTTGCAAATAGAAAGTGGTTTAAGATATGCTAATGTTCTCTCTGATGCTACTGCTACTGGCGCTTCTGCTCCGGTGAGGGCCATACAGAAACAATCAAAGCCAAGCTGCCGCTGACATGAAGAAGAAGCCACTGCCAAATCCTGCTCCTGCCATGGCTCAAGCTGCTGGTAACAACCATTCCTGCTTTCATTGTGGATCTTCCAACCACCTTGCTAACAAACTCCCATACCCTGCTGTTAAAGTGACCTGCAACAAGTGTGGGAAAGTGGCACATTTTTCACAAGTATGCCATTCAACCCAAAAGGAGGTAAGTGAAGTTGTCATTGATGAGCCCACATTTCTGTGGATAACAATACAGTACAAGACAAGATCCTCTGCACAGTTCAAGTGACTGCTAATGGACAATGTAAATACGTTGAGCTGATTGTAGATACAGGCTCATCCATGTCCATTATACTAGAAAATTTACCGCACCTTCTTCTCAGAATGTGTCCTAACTGAACCTACATTTGCTCTTGTTACCTATAGAAAAGAGAAAATTGCTGTAAAAAGGTGCTTAAAAGCTACTATTTCTCATGATAATCATTCTACTGTAGGTACTCTAGTTGTGATTGAGTCAGATGCTACTCTCCTTGGCTTAGATTTATTTCAGGCATTACATATGAATCAGGCATTACAATCAACTTGAAGGATGAAAAGTTATTACTACTATTACTACTACTACCTCAACTGTTCAACCTGCTGTGCCGAAGACTGAAGCAGAAATGCTCCAGAAGTGTCAATCCAGGAAGTAGGCTACGCCAAAAACTTCATACACAAAGTACACATACTGACAAATGCTGTTCAAATGCAACAAAAACTCAGGAGACTGCCATTTTCAGTGAGACAAGCCGTTTCAGAGGAGCTCAAAGATCTCCAAGATAAGGGCATCATTGAACGTATTAATGCTTCACCTTGGGTTTCTCACATAGTTGTGATACAAAGGAGAGATCCTCACAGGTTTGCCAGGTGTACAAGCATACCTGGATGACGACATTTGCTACGGATCTACACAAAGAGAACATGAGGAAAATTTGAAGAGAGTGCTCCAAGCCTTGACTGATACTGGACTCAAACCTAACATGCACAAACGCAGGTTCAATCAACCTTCACTCAACTACCTGGGTCACACCATTTCAAAAGAAGGTCTTCAACCAGACCAGGACAGAGTCACTGCTGTGATCCATGCTCCAGCTTTGCACAACAGTTCTTCTTTGAGATCTTTCCTTGGTCTTGCATCCTGGTATAGTAAGCTCATTCCAGATTTTGCAACTGTTACTGAGTCACTAGGTGCAGTGGTCAGAGACTCCATGGACTTAAACGTCAAGTGGACAGTAGAAGCAGAATCTAGCTTTACTGCACTTAAAGAACTGATAATCAATAGTCCTGCATTAGCTCTGTATGATCCTTAGTTGCCAACTTATGTTAATAATGATGCTCCTGATTTTGGACTGGATGTCTTATTGACACAACTGTATTCAGATCAAAGAGAGAGAGAGAGAGAGAGAGAGTTTTTGCTTTTGCATCCAGAACACTTTCTCATGCTGAGCGCATGTACTCCACAGTTGAACGTGAAGCTCTTGCCTGTGTGTGGCCCATGGAAAGAAGGAGAACCTACCCATGGGGTTGTCGCTTTGCCTTTCGGACAGATCACTAAGCACTTACAACCTTACTCACTTCCAAAGGTCCTGGCCGTGCTAGACTGAGGATTGCCAGATGGTCAGCTCGACTGCTCTGCTTCACATATGACGTCACTTATCGTCCAGGACATCAAAATGTCACTGCAGAATGACTTTCTAGGCTACCACTAACTGCTGCAAATGAGGAGGAACCTGACATGATTGCAGCTGTTTTAAGGAGTCACTGTGTGCTATTTCTCTTTCAGAGTTCACTTCTGCCAGTGAAACCTGCCCAGAACTGTCACTGCAGTGTAACCAGACTCAAAAAGGTTGGCCCAAATGCAAACACGGTCTACCTGAGAACCTTAGTACATACTGTCAGTGTCAGCTACGAGATGAGTTGTCAGTTCATGGTTCACTGATAATAAGAGGGACTGATCGACTAGTTGTTCCTGTTTCATTACGTGCCAGAGTTCTTGATTTAGCTTATGGGGGACACCAAGGCATAGTCTGTACCAAGCAGAGACTGGGAGAACTGTTCTGGTGGCCACAACTGAACAAACTTGTACATTCTGTCATTGCTTACTGTGTTAACTGCGAGATCAGTGATAAGGTAGCTAACTGCTCTTGCTCCACTTACACTAGTTGGAGTTGCCCAGAAAACCAAATTAAACATACTTCCACTAGCACTCATAATCAAAACACACACCGAAATAAAAAAGAGGGTGAAAAAAAAGCTGAATAAAATGAAAGAATGCACAGACAAGAACATGTAAGCTAAAACATCAACAGTCAAAGTGGGTTACACAGTTTGTGTTTGTAGACCTGAGCACATTCCCAAACAGGGCTTAAAGACCTCCGGCCGGAGGCCGGATTTCCGGCTTTTGACCAAACGGTCCACCTCAACTTAACTTTATGTTTATGTTTATTAAATGTGTTCATTTTTTTTTTTTACAAAAGAAACAATACAAGACAATCCCATAAATGATAATGTACAAAATATTAAAAAAATGAAAGGTAGCAGAAAGAAGAATACATCTTATTATATCTGCCCCTTTTTTCCAACAATCAGATTAAACAATAATAATCTTCAAACAACAGTACAAAATGACTAACTCTTTCTAATTTTCTAACTAATACAATACACATTACGCTATTTCATATATATTTTTTTTAACACATTCGTTTTGATCATTTTCTTAAATGTAAACATTGACTTGGCATTTTTAACTACATTCTCCAAGCCATTCCATAATCTAATTCCCTGGATTGAGGTAGAACGTCCCTTCAAACTAGTTCTGAATTGTGGTTTTACAAACATCTCTGTCCCCTTAAGATTATAACAACTTTGTCTTTTAACAAAATGCATTTGGATATTTAAAGGTAATGCATTATTTTGAGCCCTATACATAACTGATAAAATATTATAGTCTACCAAATCATAGAACTTTAATAACTTCAGTTGATAAAATAATGTACTTGATGGATGACGGTAATGTTTTCTAGTGATAATTCTTACAGCTCTTTTCTGTAATACAAAAATAGGCTTTGTGATTGTTTTACACGCATTCCCCCAAACATCAACTTTGATTGATGGACAGCGATTACATCCAATCGCATTGAAGCTCACGTTGTTTTGACCAATTACTAACAGGAAGGCGGGCCTTAGAAAAGCAAGCATGTGTGTATGCGGATTCAGTCAAAACAATGCAGAGTTCCTCACACCGGACTCCCTTTCGAGCGAATCGTGGGTCAAATGAGCGACCGGAAAAAGAGATACGAAGAAGAACGGGTAGCTAGCAGAGAGAGAGCGGGCAGCTAGCGGGGAGTCTGTTCATGTGTGTATGCATGTTCTTTTTGAGGTGTGAGCTGCAGCTTCAGTGATAGCAGCTCTTCCCTGTTCTAAATAAAACTCAGTTTGGCTGGACTTTGTCTGCAGCGAATCAATGCGCAGGTGCGTGGGTCAAATGATTTCAGCAGGAAAGACTCATCTCAGCGACTCAATTTAAATTAGTGTCAAAACTACACACACACACTCTGCTGAACACACAAACAATGTCCCCCTCCCTTCTTAATGTAGATATTTTAAACAACAACCCTACAAGCATTAAAATAAAAATTATTTAAAGGATGTATTTTTAATTGAGGCTCACCGTTTAATTAAGAAGGTTAATTTTCCCTCTGAGGAACATGAATAAGTAAAGTTAAAGGGTTAAAACCATCTAATTAAAAGAAAATAAAGTCTGTAGTTAAATAAAACAGGTTTTTGAGCTGCATGCATTCAGCTGGGAGCTGCAAGATGAAGAATAAAGATCAATTCATTGTGAAATGATTCTTTATTAGATTACTGCATTATTATAAATGTATGTTATCTACAGAACTGCTGCTGCTGACTACATAATTATTTTCATATATGTGAAGCTGGTAAGCAGCATCACATCAATTATGTGAAGGGGACATGTCCCCCTCACATTTAAAAAAATATTTGTTTGGACCCCAGGTTACTTCTTGTTTCTCTCTAAACTAGTTATTGAATCAAGTTACTTATGTAGGTAAACATAGATGTTTAACCATTTAAAATACACCAGAATACAGGAAATGGCATCTACTTTATTCCAAATTGTCTGGAGGAGGACCCCCAGACCCCCCACCAGTGTGCCTGCCCCCACCCCTTACAAATGCTTCTGATGCCAATACTGGTAAGAGATTTTCATCAGAGTTTTAACTGTCTGTGTTCACAAAAAAAATTAACTGCACAGAAAATCTGTGTGTTGATACTGGAGATGACTCCAGCTCTTACTGTGAAAGTTATTTAGAATGCTGGGAGTCCTAAAACCAGCTCTGTGGAACTTCCTTTTAGATTGTGATATTGAGTATTCTAAATTTATTGCAGATGAATTGACTGAAATGTGTCTGTTCAATGTGGCGTTGAGTCTTTGAGTTTTTTTTTTTTTTTTTGCTGCAGGGCAGTTCTCTGGGGCACATATTTTACATTAAGTTCAGATACATTGAAACCTCATGTAAGTCGTTGTTACTTGAAGCTGAATTGTTTAAAAACAGTTGTTTGCACTTTTCAGAGAGCATTTTTAATAAACGTTGGCAAAATGTTACGATTTTATTTTATCAACAACACAAAAAGGTTTCAGGCTCAGGATTTTTTTTTTTCACTTTAAGCCCTGTTCCCAAATGATCTTCAGGATTTACAGAACCATGAACTGTCATGAAGAAAGTTGGACAAAACACGTATTATTTACCAAACGACAGATGGATGTGGCATGCTTCAAAAATTGCACACTTCCCAAAACAAGCCTAAACTGGCTCAGAACAAAACAATGACACTGTGATGGATACCTTTGCACTTCCTGGAAACACTAATAAATCTGCTGCTGCACTTAGAAGAAGTCAGAGATCTAGAAATGCACCAAGATGGTTAACAGGTTTTGTAAGATAAAGTGAAAACAAAATGTAAATCATTGCAGTTCAAACTGGTACAAGTGTTCTTTAAGACCAGTAAAGATGTTCCGCTGTTCTGCTAAAGTACAACACAAGAAAACAAATGTTTAAATCGAAATTACAAATTTATATTTATATTACGATGATTAAGGTTGACAGTTAAACTGTGATTATTTTATTATAATGCTGTCTTAGCTCATACGGTTATTAGAGTTTTCATATTACTGTTGGTTCATTGAAATGATCATTTTACATACTTAATTTTCAGTAATGAGTGCTTCAGGGAAAGGGAAAATGTGTTGTGCTATTGCACGAAAAGGACACCAGTGGGTGTTCTGAAACTGTTTGTTAAAAGATGCTGTATGCAGGGCATGGGCGTCAGAAACATCTGTAATGTGGGGGGACACTATAGTGTATTGTACACGCTAGTGCACAAAAAGCAACAAGTCATCTAATTTCCTTACTTTAATTCCATTTAAAGCATGTTTAAAGCATGTTTCTCACCAAGTTTATGTAATTTCAGCTGTGGGTTTTAAAGACATTTGAACTTTAATGCACAATAGGCACTATTTGTGTTTATAAAGAAATAAGAAACATCACCACTGGACTCTTTTACTTGTGTTCACACTACTCATCTAAAGGATGTTACTCACGAAGCTTGAGAACAATAAGGTGTGGGGTTTTAAAGACATTTCAACTTTATTGCATCTGAACACACAGCGTCTCTTACACCTGCAGAGTCTTACAGCGTCACAGTTACTAAGCTAAGATGCTATAGACGTAGTGCTTCACTTCTCTCAATTATCCTCCCAACATGAATGTTTATGATCAACCCCCTGGTCAACATCTGCCTGCACTAAGCTCACTAAGCTGGTAAGCGATCAACACAGAGGTGTCTCTCCACCTCCTCCACCTGTGAGCGTTCTCTGCCAAGGCAGGAGGAGACAGAACAGAAACATTGAAGGATGGTGGAGAATTGGAAGTAACCAGAAAAACCAGGAGTGGATTTTTAGTGGTTTGAGTATTCTCCTATTAATCAAGTGGAATGGATTCGTTCATCAAGAAAGATAAACAGCGCTGACTGAACCAATGCTTTAGTAAAAGTGTGTGTGTGTGTGTGTGTGTGTGGGGGGGGGGGTATGGGCGACATCATGATCACAGGCTCACCTTCTATAAGCTCGGTGACACGACTTCCCTTTTTAAATATTTGTATCTCTTTTTTAAAATAGTGTATAGAAGCATTTTTTGTTTGTTTCACTCAAGTGCTTTAAAAGTAAACAAATGAAATATGATGAATTTATGGTAAAATACTAACAATCGTGGATGTCAGATCACCCTTGGAATATGGTGATACTGTATATGACATTTCTAGGCGCAGCCAAGGTGTTGAGAGGATCCGTTTTGGTGGCCTTAGGATCGCTTCTCTGTTTTTTGCAGATGATGTGGTCCTATTGGCTTCATGAGGTCGTGATCTACAACTTTCGCTGGAGCGGTTTGCAGCCGAGTGTGATGCGGCCGGGATGAGGATCAGTTCCTCCAAATCCGAGGCCATGGTCTTGAGCCGGAAAAGGGTAGCATGCCCTCTCCGGGTCGGGGAGGAGGTCCTGCACTGTAAAAAAAATCCGTTAAAAAAAAGGTAAATGTACTGTGGAAGTGTGAAGGAATTTTCCGTTATCATTTTTTACAGGGGTTTCTCCTTTTTTTTTTTTCGCGCAAAGCACCCTGGGAACAAGAACCTTTGAGAAGAAGCGCGAAAGAGGACTCCATTTACCTGGCACCCTAGATTAACAGAAATTTATGTAAATTATACATTAAAAAAACTGTTAAACTACGGAAAAAATCCGTTTTAGGGTTTATGGAAATATCTGTAAAAAAAAACGGAGAATGTACTGGCAGAAAATTACCAGGACATTTTCCGTTTTTTTTTATGGATATTTTTTTTACTGTGTGCCCCAAGTGGAGGAGTTTAAGTATCTCGGGGTCTTGTTCACGAATGAGGGAAAACTGGAGCGTGAGATCGATAGGCGGATAGGTGCAGCATCCGCAGTGAAGCGGGCGCTGTACCGGTCTGTCGTGGTGAAGAGAGAGCTGAGTCGAAAGGCAAAGCTCTCAATTTACCGATCGATCTACGTTCCCACCCTCATCTATGGTCATGAGCTTTGGGTTGTGACCGAAAGAACAAGATCTCGGATACAAGCGGCTGAAATGAGTTTTCTCCGCAGGGTGTCTGGACTCTCCCTTAGAGATAGGGTGAGAAGCTCAGTCATCCGGGAGGGACTCGGAGTAGAGCCGCTGCTTCTCCACATCGAGAGGAGCCAGTTGAGGTGGCTCGGGCATCTGGTTAGGATGCCTCCTGGACGCCTCCCTGGGGAGGTGTTCCGGGCATGTCCCACCGGGAGGAGACCCAGAGGAAGACCCAGGACACGCTGGAGGGACTATGTTTCTCGGCTGGCCTGGGAACGCCTTGGGATTCCCCCAGAGGAGCTGCTCCAAGTGGCTAGGGAAAGGGAAGTCTGGGCCTCCCTACTTAGGCTGCTACCCCCGCGACCCGACCCAGAATAAGCGGAAGAAAATGGATGGATGGATGTACATGACACAGTACTATTCACTATTTTAAATCATACATTTAACAATGGAGCATCATCCACTGTTTCTAACAGTAAATTTATTGTGAATCTGGTTAATGTACATTAAACCAAAAGAAAAAAAAAGTACACTAAATCTCATCTCATTTTTTCTTTCTTTCAAAATTCTAATTTACAGTAAAATAACAACTGTAATTTTTTGCATATACCGTAACTGTATTTAGCACTAAAATATCAAACTCTAGATCATTTAAATGTTTTGTGTAATGAACCAGTGTATGAATGCGTGTATGAATGGGTGGATGGCTGGTATTGTAAAGCGCTTTGGGGCTCCTCACAGGGGGCTAGAAAGCGCTATATAAATAAGCTCCATTTACCATTTCCATAGTTGCCCACTGCTCTACCTTGTGGTACATGGGTTAAATACAGAGTGCCAATTTCACCATTGTATGGGAACATACAGTACAAAGATGAAAATACTTACACAGTATTATTATTATTTAATTATTATTATTTAATTATTATTGTTGTTGTTGTTGTTGTTGTTGTTGTTGTTGTTGTTGTTATAAACTCAGTGCACATGGGACAAAGCATTTAAAAAAACATTTAGGCAGGAAGTATAAATTAACATTTACTAGAACTGTAGGAATACAAATTTGCTGCATGTGGAAATAATAAAACTAATAAAATAATATTGACAATACTTAAAATCCACAGTGTATAAGAAATGTTGATACAGACAATGTGGGGCTTAAAATCTCCTATTTATGCTGACAGGTTAGAGTTACAGCCAGCAGTGATTCTGTGGTCAGTCCTGAAACATGTTTGCATGTGCACATTGAAACTTTTAAATCCTATAAGGCAGATCTATATTTTTTTTAATAATAGAGCAAAAACATTGTTATGTTTCTTATCCCTCATAAAACAATTCCAACATAAATATGTTGTAAATTGCTCCTGATATATGGCTCCACTGTTTCTCAGGAGATGATAAACATCCCTGCAGATAACCAGACTGATTTATCTTTGCTCTCTAGAATATAAGCTTAAACTCAAAATAAAATAGGATCCAGAATGATACGTCAGATAACTGTGAAAAATGCCCGAACTGCTTTAAAAGTTGAAAACAATTAAAAAAATTTAAAAAAAAAAATCTAACTTTCAACCTGATCTTGGCTTTTCTACAGGTATTTGTTTTAATTTTAGAAATATTATCTTAAAGAAAATAAAATGACTAACAATAACACTCTTGTCATTTTAAAATCATTTTATATCTCCAATATAGAAAACTGGATAACAACTGCACATTTAAAAAATAAACAGTATAGCATGTTTTTCTTGAGTCTTTGGAAGCTGGAGTGCAAAAATTGTTATAATAGTAAATAAATAAACCATAAGCAGAACACCTACTGGCTTTAAGTGGATTCAGCACATCATCTTCTCTGAAGCTTTGTTTACTCTCGCTACGTGTGTGTGTGTGTGTGTGTGTTTGTCTATGTGTCATAGCCGGACTATGCGCCAAACTACGTACCGACATGATCGGGACATTTGGTATTAGCGGGCCTTTGCCGAAGTCCGGATAAATCACAGATTGTATCCAAATATATTAATATGTAAACATTGTTTTTTCTCATCAATATCAGAGTAACTTGTGGCTAAATGGCTGCCTGGATGAGTTGGACTGTGCTTTAAAGGGGACCACACATTCAAAATTCACTTTTTAATGTTTTTCTTACTCAACTTTGGGTATTTACTTCATAAAAAAACAGTCCTTGTGCCAAAAAAATGCACCCAGTGGTTTATTTACTCTAAGTAGATTTATTTTACTGTGATAAAAACGGTTCGTTTTAAAATACTCTCGCATGTTACGTCACAAGCGAGAGAGGACAACCCACCACAACCTGAGTCCAGCCCCTCACCTAGCAACCCCTGGTTAGGCTCAACCCACTTCTGTATTAAACACATGACTGTTGTTTTTCATGATTTCATCTCATCTTTTGTTTATATGTTCTTAATTTCATGTGTACAGCACTTTGTTGCAGCTGTGTTTTTTTAAATGGCTTTATAAATAAAGTATAATTGTTATTTTTATGTTTTAGTTCAATTTTTAGTGTATTTGCGATCGCTCCCAACGCGCAGCCGGCATAAATTAAACGAGCGGACCCCCGGCGTAGGGACCCGCGGCAACGGGACCCTCTTCTGGCGCGATGGAGCGGAGCTTCAACTGTACAGCCTCGCTGCTGCCTCGAAGCAGCCTCACAGCAGCGAGGACCTTCTCCTTACGGATTAATTTACGGGAGACACTTGGTGAACTTTGTGTGTCTTGACTGGAACAGCAATAACTCCCAAAATCGCCGAGTGCAACGAGCGGAGCTGGCGAACACCGGAAGAGGAACAAGCTGAGTGTGCCGAGCTGGAGAGGACGCTGGCGTGATGTCGCCGCTTCTCCACGCTAAATAGTTATTTTACTGTTGCTATATATATTTTTTTGGACATTTTTTAGGACATTTATCTGGACTTATTTTGCTCAGTGGTTTTTTAATAAGGACTTTACGGACAGCTTAGTTAGTACTTCCTAACCGGAATGTTGGGCTGTCTGCCTCCTGTCACTGCAGTTTTTGTGTTTTGCTTACCTGCTGCCTCTGTCAACCTCCTGTGTCATCTGGACTGTTCTGGACTTTCTCCTGTGCTCCTCTTCAAGTGATGCTCAACCGAGTTACATCTCACTGCTTCTTGGTTATTTCTCTCGGAGCCGTGGGTCTGCTGTTAGCGGCTAGCTCTGTGCTAGCTCCCCCCGGTTTGGCTGCCGTGATGTTGACCTATTCCGCTTCGCAGCTGCTTGGACTTAACAACTGCTCCATTCCACCTTCTGTTCCCATCATCAAACAACTGGGACTTCTGCGTAGACCTCGTTACATCCATAGAGGCTCGCGAAGGAAATCCATTTACTCTCGCTCTGAATTAATTCCGTGCGGGAGACGTGTCGCACCTCGACTACGTCATCAGAACGCTGCGTCTGTAGTCCCTTGTAGTCCACAGCGCCCAAAGTGGCAAGGAAAACGTGGAGTGGACTTCAGTTTGCTCAAACCGGTTCAAAACGCTCCTACACCAACTGGCATTAAAATAGAACTTTTCAATGTACAATCACTATTGAACAAATCATGTTTAATTCATGACCACATTCTGGAGAAGAACCTGGACCTCATGTGCCTCACAGAAACTTGGCATCAACTGGATGTGTTCAGTTCTTTGAATGAAGCTTGTCCCTCTGGATACAATTATCTGCAGAGAGCCCGCTGTACTGGCCGCGGTGGTGGTCTGGCTGTAATCTACCGCAGTAATTTAAAATTGTCACATCTGTCTTCTCATAATTTTTCCTCTTTCGAATGTTTGGCCTTCAACTTCAAAGCCCCACTCCTGATGAACGTTATATTGATTTATAGACCTCCCAAACCGCATGTTTCATTTAACTCAGAAATGCATGACCTCCTCACCTTTTTCTGCACCTCCCCTGTAAAAACTATTTTTCTTGGCGATCTAAATATCCACATGGACAATTCCTCTTCCCCTCTGGCTACAGATTTTAAGTCTCTTTTGGAATCTCTCAACCTCACCCAACATGTGGACGCCCCTACGCACAACAGGGGGCATACTCTGGATTTGGTGATTACAGACACTGTACTCATCAATAACTTGTCTGTATATGACCTGGGTGTCTCAGACCACAGGGTCATCTCCCTGGAAGTGCCTTCAACTTCGCCTTCTTCTAACCCAAAATGACCTATCCAGTTCCGTGACTATAAAAACATCTCCCCTGATGTTTTGTCTGCTGATCTTCACGCCCTGACTGCCGTCAATCACTCATCTGCAGATGACTCTGTGAATTATTACAACCAATCTCTCCAGGAGCTTCTGGACCTACATGGTCCCTTGAAGACAAGACTGGTGTCTTTCTCCCGTTCAGACCCCTGGTACACTGGTGAGCTGCGCAGGATGAAGGCAACTGGCCATGCTATTGAGAGACGTGTAAAATCATCTGGTCTCTCGGTACATAAGCAAGCGTACAAGGAACATCAGAAAGCATACGCCTATTCTCTTAAAGAAGCACGCTCCAAATATTATTCCAACAGCATCAACACCTGCCCTGGAAACTCTAAACAGCTCTTCACCACAATAACTCATCTGCTTAATCCCATTAAACAAACTCATGAGGTCTCTGTTCAAAAATGCAACCTGTTCCTCTCATCTTTTAAAAACAAAGTTGACACTATCAGATCCCAGCTCCACAACCTCCCTGATCTTAGTGTGCCATCTACCCGTCTGCTTTCTGGGACCCTGAGCAGCTTTGATGAAGTTGTTCAGAGTGAGGTGGAGACCATCCTCAAGAAAATGAAGCCTTCATCCTGCGCCCTGGATCCCTTCCCCTCATCTCTCATAAAATCCAATCACTCTGCAATTAGCCCATTAATCACACAAATAATAAATCAGTCTCTACAATCTGGTCATGTTCCACTGCCTCTAAAAACTGCCATCATTAGGCCTCTTCTGAAAAAATCTAATTTGGATCCCGACATTTTTTCAAATTACCGGCCAATTTCCCACCTCCCATTTCTGTCCAAAGTGCTGGAGAAAGCAGTTGCTGCTCAGCTGCAGGAACACCTACAGCAACACTCTCTGTATGAGAAGTTCCAGTCTGGATTCAGAGCAGCTCACAGTACTGAGACTGCATTGCTGAGAGTAACGAATGATGTCCTCATGGCTGCTGACACTGGTTCTCCCTCCATCCTTGTCCTCCTTGACCTCACTGCAGCCTTCGACACTGTGGACCATAGTATCCTCCTCCACCGTCTTCATGTGGAGGTCGGTCTCTGTGACACTGTCCTGGACTGGTTCAGATCTTTCCTCTCCAATAGGCTGGAATGTGTCAGTCTTGGCAATGCCACTTCCCAGACAGTCGGTGTCTCCTGTGGTGTACCTCAGGGGTCAGTTCTGGGGCCCCTGCTGTTTTCCCTTTACATGCTGCCTTTGGGTCAAATTATTAATCAGTTCAACATTTCCTTTCACTGCTATGCCGACGACACACAACTTTACATCAGGACTGGAGCATCATCATCATCCCTATCTCCATCTTCACTCACTGCTCTCACTGCACTCACTGCTCTCTCTGCCTGCCTGGAGGAAATAAAGGCATGGATGAATCAAAACTTTCTTCAACTGAACTGCTCCAAGACCGAGGCCATATTGATTGGCACCCCTCACCAGATACAAGCATCAACTTTAACAACAATCTCCTTCTCTGGTCAAGACATCCCCCTCTCCACCTCTGTTACAAATCTTGGAATAAAAATGGACTCTCATCTCACATTTGAAAATCACATTAAGCATCTGTTTAAAACCTGCTTCTTCCATCTTCGAAACATCTCCAGACTTCGCCCATCTCTGACTTTTTCTGATGCTGAGAAACTCGTCCATGCCTTTGTCTCCTCCAGGCTCGACTACTGCAACTCACTGTTTATTGGTATCCCTGGCAAAAACATTCAGAAGCTTCAATATATTCAAAACAGTGCAGCTAGGATTCTGTTGAGAGTTCGCAAATTTGATCATATTACACCCATTCTCCATAACCTCCATTGGCTTCCTGTCACCTACAGAATTCAATATAAAACTGCTCTCATTACCCATCAATGCTTGCACGGAACTTCACCTGACTATCTAAAGGACATTCTTGCACCATATTCATCCACCCGGTCTCTACGATCACAGAACAGTAATTTACTTCATATTCCTCGGACCAAATTGAGGACCATGGGAGACCGAGCATTCTGTGTGGCTGCCCCCCGCCTGTGGAACTCCCTCCCTGACGACCTGAGAGCTCCACAGTCACTGGTTGACTTTAAAAGCGGCATTAAGACTTTTCTTTTTAAGCAAGCCTATTCTGCCTCCACATGATTTTATCTTTGATCTTAGCTGTTATCTTTATTGATTTTACTTGATTTTATCACTTGTTTTATTTTATTTATTTTTTAAGCAAGCCTAAATCTACATGATTTTATCTTTGATCTTAGTCGATATTATTATTGATTTTATTTGATTTTATCACTTGTTTTATTTTTTACCTTTACCTTGTTACACATTGTAGCACTTTGAGATTTTTATTAATGAAAAGTGCATTATAAATTGAATTCATTATTATTATTATTATATAAGCTCACATTAGCTTCGGATTCGGGTGGCCTCATGCTAAAAGGAGCAGCAAATTGCGGCGCGCTCAGACGGGTTTCGGTAAGTTATCTTAAGCTGACACTAACAGTAAGTCAAATGAGTAATAAAAAAAGAGCTAATTTTAAAACAACAACACATTACAGATACTGGCTGTTACAGAGGGCGTAAACAGATCTTTGAAGGGCGTGGACTTCAGAACTCAGTATCAGAAACCGGTCGTTCAAAACGAAAGTTAAAAATG
The DNA here is from genome assembly GCA_038048925.1 of Garcialebias charrua. Taxonomy (NCBI): domain Eukaryota; kingdom Metazoa; phylum Chordata; class Actinopteri; order Cyprinodontiformes; family Rivulidae; genus Garcialebias; species Garcialebias charrua. The sequence continues at coordinate 27,219 of JBBPBX010033832.1, forward strand.
GCAGAATTAAAAAGGGTATAATTAATTATCTAAGAATTATTTTGTGTATTAAAATGAATTAATATTGTCAAGATAGCACACAGACATAACATAAAAATTTTAAATACTTACATGTGATCCACTTTAACATTTAAAATTGTTTTAATAAAACATTATTTACATTTATTTAATTGTCCTCAGAAGCACCTCCTGTGTGGTGTGTGTCAGTTCGTGTGTCGGATGTGCTTTTTGAACCGTTGTGGACGTGTGTACTTACTGCAACTGATACACACCGCGTGAAACTCCAACGTCCCTCCACTACTGCTGTGGAGACCCTGTTGTGGGCGGGGCCTCAGGGCGGGGCCTCAGGTGACCAAGCCTTTAAAAGTTAAAGCCCCTCGAGCTCACACGTGCAGAGTTATGGCGTCGTGTATTCAGTGCATGTGTTAGGTGAGCGGAGATTATTTTTGGAGAGCGATTTAAGTCAACGTGGAGGATTTTGCAGCAGTAGGTGGACAGAGTGTATTGACTTTATTCAGGTAAGAATAATTTTTTTTTTTTGCTTTTGATGACATCATCTGAAGGAAATGTTAGCGGCTAATCCAGTAGCGTTTACGTGTAACGTGACTTTAACCGCAGCGTCACAAACTGTGAAGACTGTAGAAAACTTTATCAACATTTATATAAATTAGCAACTATCTGTGCATGAGTTTTGAGTGCGCGAAGAAAGACGCAGCTCAAACTAGCTGCGGCTAGCGTTGGCATGTAACGTAACTTCACTTCAGAAGCGTGACAACCTGTCATCGCTGTTGAAAACTTTTATCGACATTTATATAAATCAGCGATACTATATATGCATCACTTGTGGATGTTTTTAGTGGTTATTTAGAGTCTAACGCGACGAAGACAATATTAAACGCACGTAGCGTTAATGTCACAAGCGTGAACGTGTCACTTCACAATAACAGCGTGACTAACGCTGTAATTTAACATGCGTTAATAGGGTAGAGGGTTTTAATGTTTCCAACGTCATTTTTGTGCTAAATCTGCTCTTTTTTTTTACCTCTAAGCAGTGAGCAGACAGACGAACAGCGTCGTTACGTCATCATGTTGCAGTGTCGTTACGTCATCACATTGACTGCAGTGTTAGGTAGGTATCAGAATACTGTTGTTGGAATACTGAATACTGAATAATACAGAATACTGTATAAGTGACGAGCATTTGGTGAAAACTTGAGAATTGTTTTTTAACTTTTTCACATTTTTACATGTACAGGTTTTCAGCTAGTCCAAGAGGTGTACACAGAGTCAGATAATCTTTATTGTCATTTGCACCACATGTGGTACATGTGGTGAAACAAGATTATGTACACATGGTCCCAGTTACACCCAACAACAAAGTGTAAGAGAAAAACAGTAATAACATCTAGGATATAACCAGGGGTGAAAGTAGTTTTAAGTTCTTGGGGGTACTATAACAACAGTGTATGTATATATATATCAAAGTCAAAAGTCAAAGTCAACTTTATTGTCAGATCTGCAATATGTACTGTACAGGACATACACAGGACCGAAATTGCGTTTCTCTCAGTCCCTCGGTGCAACAGTAAACATCTAAACATTGAAACACTGAAACATATAATAATTGACATAAGCATAAAATAGTAAAACTAACACTGTCCTGAGTTTTTTGCATAGTGGAATAAGAGTATGAAAATTTACACCAACTCTAAAACTAAAACATTAAACATTTAATGAACATAATACTGTCCTGAGTTTTTGCATACTAGTATAAAAAAAGAGTATAAAAAGTATAACTAAAATAAACTAAAGGTTTCTAGCATTGACATTTGCAAAGTGGCAAAGCAGCGTATGAGTTAATGTACACAGTATATGTATGAGGTAGTAGTTGATGTTGTTATAGAGGCAAAAAGTGGCATATGCAGTAAGGCACATTGGGCATCCCTAAATAAGACCGTTCAGAGCACATTGTATATGTATCAGCAGTGGTGTAGATATTAGAGTAGTGTAAATGTAAACAGTAGTAATTACATGTAAGCAGTAGTAATAAAAGTAAACAGTATTAATAAATGTAAACAGAGAATGTAAACAGTATTATGATTATAGGCAGTGATGTAATACAAACATTAGTGCAAGTATGAGAAGTAGTGCAAACTGTATGAGCACATGACCGAGAGTTTAGTGAATAACCCGTTTGATGACACAGAGTCCAGTGTTAAAATCTTTGTGTTGTGTGGTAATGTGTGAGAAAGTTTTAGTGTTAAGGCAGTTCAAATGGGAGGGGGGGCAGAGCAGGCAGAGTGTTTAGCATCCTGACTGCCTGATGAACAGAGCTGTCTCTCAGTCTGCTGGTTCGAGCCTGGAGACTCCTCAGTCTCCTCCCTGATGGCAGCAGTCTAAAGCGGCTGTGTAGTGGGTGTGTGGGATCACCTGCCATGCGGTGGGCTTTCCGAGTGAGGCGTTTGCTGTGTAAGTCCTGCAGTGAGGGGAAGGAGGTGCCGACTATCTTCTCAGCTGCTCTCACAATGCGCTGGAGGCTCTTGCGGCAGGATGCAGTACATGCACCAAACCACACAGTGATGCAGCTGGTCAGGACACTTTCTATGGCACCTCTGTAGAAGGTGCTCATGATGGGGGTTGAAGCTCCAGCCCTTTTCAGCTTGCGGAGAAAGTAGAGACGCTGGTGAGCCTTCTTTGCCAGTGCTGCAGTGTTCCTGCTCCAGGACAGGTCCTTTGAGACGTGCACTCCCAGGAACTTGGTGCTGTCTACTCTCTCCACTGCGGTGCTGTTGATGGTCAGAGGGGCATGTTGGGCATCCTTCTTCCTGAAGTCCACAACAATCTCCTTTGTCTTCTCCACGTTGAGAGTGAGATTGTTGTGTCCGCACCACAAGGCCAGGCGGCTCACCTCGTTCCTGTAGTCCGTCTCATCGTTGTTGCTGATGAGACCCACCACTGTTGTGTCGTCCGCAAACTTGATGAAGTGGTTGGAGCTGTATGATGGTGTGCAGTCGTGTGTTAGCAGGGTGAATAGAAGGGGGCTCAGCACACATCCTTGTGGGGCCCCTGTGTTCAATGTGATGGTGCTAGATGTGTTACTCCCGACTCGTACTGTCTGTGGTCTCCCAGTCAGGAAGTCTAGCAGCCAGTTACACATTGAGGTATTCAGCCCCAGACTGTCCAGTTTAAGGATGAGCTGTTGGGGGATGATGGTGTTGAATGCCGAGCTGAAGTCGATGAACAACATTCTAACATAGGAGTCCTTCGTGTCCAGATGTGTGAGAGCTGTGTGAAGGGCAGAGGAGATGGCATCGTCGGTTGAGCGATTAGGTCGGTATGCAAATTGGAAGGGATCCAGGGAGTCAGGGAGGACAGATGTGATGCTTTTCATGACTAGCCGTTCAAAGCACTTCATCAGGATGGGGGTGAGTGCTACTGGGCGATAGTCATTGAGGCATGCGGGCGTTGCCTTCTTTGGGACAGGGATGATGGTGGTGGCTTTGAAACAGGTGGGGACGATGGCCTGGCTCAGTGAGATGTTAAAGATGTCCGTGAAGACCGCTGCGAGTTCCCCTGCACAGTCCTTCAGCACACGACCAGGTATGTTGTCAGGACCAGAGGCCTTCCGGGCGTTAATCTTGATGAATGATCGCCTTACGCTGTCTGAGGACAGCGTCAGCACCTGGCCATCAGGAGAGGGGGGGAGTTTATGTGCTGGTGTGCTGTTACTTGCCTCGAACCGAGCAAAGAACTCATTCAGTTCATTCAGCGCAGAGGCTGAGCTGTCACAGGTCTGGGGGGGTGGTTTGTAGTTTGTGATGGTCTGTATTCCCTGCCACAGACTGCGTGTATCCCTGCTGTCCTTGAAACGGTGAGCTATTTTCCCAGAATACTGCCTCTTTGCCTTTCTGATGCCCCGGTCCAGGTTGTTTCTGGCTGCCCTCAGGCCCACCTGATCTCCCGCTTTGAAGGCAGCATTCCTGGCTTTCATGAGTCTGTGAACCTCAGCTGTCAGCCATGGCTTCTGGTTAGCCCGAACAGTGATGGTTTTAAGGTTGGTTACATCATCAATGCACTTGGTGATGTATGAACATACAGTGTCTGAGTACTCCTGGAGACATGTGGTGTTGTTTGTGGTAGCAGCTTCTTTGAACATACCCCAATCTGTGGTGTCAAAACAGTCCTGGAGTGCCTCTGAAGACCCCTCTGGCCACACTCGTATCTGTTTGCGGACTGGTTTTGTGACTTTCACCAGTGGCCTGTATGCTGGCTTTAGCATGACACAGATATGGTCCGAAGCACCAATGTGGGGGAGGGGGACAGCTCTGTAGGAATTTTTCATGGTGGTGTAAACCTGGTCCAGGGTGTGGTTTCCTCTTGTTGCAAAGTTTATGTTTCTGTATGTTTTTGGTAATACACTCTTTAAATCTGCATGGTTGAAATCACCAGCCGTGATGAGAAAAGCATCAGGGTGGGCTGTTTGTTGCTCACTGATGTGCAGATATAGTTCATTCAGTGCCTCACCTCTATCTTTGCTGTTGGAGCTTGGAGGGATATATACAGCAACAATCAAAACAGCTGTAAACTCCCTCGGTAAAAAGAACGGTCTACATTTAATAGTCATGAACTCCACAAAAGGTGAGCAGTGTTTGTAGACCACAGCAGCATCACGACACCATGCGTTGTTGATGTAAACACAGAGCCCGCCTCCGCGAGTCTTACCTCCCTTGATGAAAGCTCGGTCCGCTCTGTAGCATGTTAGCTGCTCCAACTGAATAGCATGGTCCAGAACGTTGTTGTTAAGCCACGTTTCCGTGAATACAAACACACAACAGTCTCTCACAGTCTTTTGTGTCGTTCGTAGCAGGCGTATATAATCCAATTTGTTGTCCAAGGAGCGCACGTTAGCCAGAACCATGGATGGAATAGCCGGCCTGTGTGGGCTAGCTGCTAGCCTAGCTCTGATACCTCCGCGTTTACCCCGCTTCTGTTTCCTGTCACGCCGCTTGTGGCGTTTCCATGGCGGGCGCGGTGAAGCGTCACGCCGCTTGTGGTACTTCCACGGCGGGTGCGATGGAGGGAAGCTCGGAGCTGGCTTCCAGAGCAGCTCGCAGTCACGAAGCTCACGTAACTCCTCCTCAAGCTCATTTAGCTTCTCCTGGAGTTCGCTGTTTATTCCCAAATGAGCGGTTTTTCCGACATCAAGCAGGAATTCACGGCTATACTTGCGTTCTTGAACACGTAGACAAGACAAAGACGTGCCGGCAAATTGCGGCGTGCAGGACAAAACAGACGAAAGCACCGTGTTGCTGGGAGAGAGAGAAGCCGCAACGTTTGCACGCGCCGCCATCTTGGATCAAAATATATATACATATATACATATATATATATATATATATATATATATATATATATATATATATATATATATATATATATATATATATATCCATCCATCCATCCATCCATCTTCTTCCGCTTATCCGGGGTCGGGTCGCGGGGGTAGCAGCCTAAGTAGGGAGGCCCAGACTTCCCTCTCCCCAGCCACTTGGAGCAGCTCCTCCGGGGGAATCCCAAGGCGTTCCCAGGCCAGCCGAGAAACATAGTCCCTCCAGCGTGTCCTGGGTCTTCCTCTGGGTCTCCTCCCGGTGGGACATGCCCGGAACACCTCACCAGGGAGGCGTCCAGGAGGCATCCTAACCAGATGCCCGAGCCACCTCAACTGGCTCCTCTCGATGTGGAGAAGCAGCGGCTCTACTCCGAGTCCCTCCCGGATGACTGAGCTTCTCA
>JBBPBX010033833.1:8432-28156 GCA_038048925.1 Garcialebias charrua
CATGTGTACAACACTTTGTTGCAGCTGTGGTTGTTTTAAATGGCTTTATAAATAAAGTATTATGATTAAAATTATTATTTTTATTATTTTTAAGCCGAATTACGCACTTTCCGGTAGTTTCCGGCCGCAGATGTTTTTAGCTTCTGTTAGCTCCGGCTTCGACAGCCAAACCGTGTCGGTTTAGAGGTTGCTCCGTGCGGACACATGCGCTGCAGCTGAACGGCGGTTTTGCCTAGGGACAGATAGATCAAGGACAAAGATGCTGTGGAACGCGTGAAGCAGCAAACAGCAAGATGTATTGGAGGAACCACGAGCTAACATGCTAATGCTAACGGACCCGACAGGCGGTGGTCAGAGATGCATGCTGGGGCTGGGAGCTCACATCCATGTCTGCCTGGCAGCCTCAGATGTTTGATGGACACCGAGGTAACATGCTAAAACGCAGATAAACAGCTGGGCAGCCTTTATGGAGGAACAACACTGAGCTAACGGGGGCTAAAATGCCTTTTGGAGGGACGACACCTTGAGCTAACGGGGGGCTAAAATGCTAAAGCAGCCCAGACCCGACTGGCGCGGCGGCGGAGAGCCTGCTGCAACCGGGAGCTCACATCGATGTCTGCCTGGCAGCCTCAGATGTTGGATGAGTCCCACAGTCTGTGGTTGACTTTAAGAGCGGCTTGAAGACCTTTCTTTTCAACCGAGCATACTCTACCTCCTCATGATTCTACTTTTGATCTTAGCTGATATTGTTATTGATTTTAATTGTTTTATTATTTGTTTTATTGACATTTAATTCTGTTGCTCCTTGTAGCACTTTGAGATTTTCATTAATGAAAAGTGCGTTATAAATTGAATTCATTATCATTATTATTATTATTATTATGAAGACCGAGGCAACATGCTAAAACACAGATAAACAGCTGGGCAGCCTTTTTGGAGGGACGACACCGAGCTAACGGGGTGCTAAAATGCTAACGAGGCCCGACCGGAGACACAGACTCGACGGGCGGCGAAGACCAGCTCACAGTAAGAAATTGTATTTTTTAAATTTAATTACAGTACTGTATGTCTCTAGATGTACAGTACTGTATGTGTTCTTTGATAATTATGTAGCTGTGTTAGGATAGGTAACTTGGTAACTGTTCATTACATGTACGTGTATCAGTGGCGGCTCGGGTGGTCCCCGACTTACGTCAAAATCGGGTTACGAACGGACCGTAGGAACGGAACTCGTACGTAAGTCGAGGACTCCCTGTATATATATATATCATATATCAGGGGCTGATATAAGGAAATTGTCCAGGAAGTAATATTTAGTAGTTGTGAGGGACTGAGCCAGTCAAGCATGAGGACACAGTAGTAGGTTTTCAAAGAAATTTGTTTTATTCCCAAAATAACAAAATTCAAACTAATTTGTTACAGGGCCCTTAACAGGTCAAATGAAGAAAAAACAGACTCAAGCCAAGATCATGGGTTAACCTAACAAACTCTCAAACTAACTGCTCCAGACGAAATAAACTGACCTGCCACACAACAACAAAGGGGACCTAAATATCTGGTTGATCAGACGAGACTAATACACTTGGAAAAAGGGAAAAGAAACATCCACTCACAAATTTAACACAACTAAACACAAACAGCTTAAGAATTAACTTAAAAAGCTAATGTCTAAACATAAGGTTAACTAAAGAAACAAACCACAAATCAAAAGCACTTGTACAAGAATTAGAATAAAAGAGACTTCATGGTTCTTCGTCAGTCAGTCCTTGGTTTCAGCTAAGTTCAAAGGACTCCCCCACAGCACCGGCAAGAGAGAGAGATAAACCAACACATTAAATTTGACAGAATCAAATATACAAAAGCTAACTACATGCGTGCGCTACAATTAGAACCAATGCATTTTAATATTGTCAAACAAATAAAAGTATAAACAAAGCCTATACACATACACCTACATGTAGTGTGCCACAATGTGTGGAATTTGTTTTATCTGTTCTATCTATCTGTTTTGCTACTTTGACATCTTTTTTTAACTTGTTAAAAATAATTATGTATGCCTCTCTTATGATTGTCTATTGTTGATTGTCAAAGGAAAGTCTATTGTCGCGGTTGTCATCATTCTTTGTTGAAACCAGTTCTCTCTTGTAAATGAGTCCTTGGGATTAACCTGCCTAAATAAAGGTTGAATAAATGAATATGTATATGAAAGCTCAAAGTGAAAAAGTGTTTGTGTGTGGGGTTACCGACTACGTGGCTGCATATGTGGCCATCAGTTCATACAAAACCCTATTTTTAATAGGGTTTTGTATGAACAATGCTGTCAGTTTCCCATTACACTGTTGGAGTCAGCCTCCCCACCATCACAGACATCTACACCTCCAGATGTAGGAAGAGAGCCACCTGCATCATGAAGGACCCCACTCACCCAGCACACACACTTTTTGACCCGCTCCCCTCAGGAAGGAGGTTGAGGAGCATTAAGTGTAGAACCACTAGACTGAGGAACAGCTTCTACCCTGAGGCTGTTAGACTCATGAACATCTAAACAGGAAAATCTCATGTTGCTGCTGATTTGTTTCATGTTGCTGTGTTCATTTGTACTCATCTGCTCACACACTCATGTTCGTGCTGCTTTTCAGCGTATTGTGTTTATACTACTGTACTATTGCTTAGTGTATTTTTAGTTCAACGTTTTTCTTAGTTAACATTTTAGATCTTATTACTGTTTTTCTTTTACATTTTATACTTTTGTGGGCTGTAACTGGGACCCTGTGTACATAATTTTGTTCCACCGCATGTGGTGTGTATGACAAATAAAGATAACTGAATCCTTAATTGCACAGAAACTGATGGTAGTTTTCAAAGAGTGGTGCCACCTAGCTAGGTACCGTATATCATAATTTTGCTGAAATCTGTATTATGAAATTAACTGGTGCAAAGGCAAAACATTGTTCGCCGCAACATTTTTAAAATCAATGTCCTAATTAGCAGCAGAAACTGATGGTAGTTTTCAAAGAGTGGTGCCACCTAGCTAGGTACCGTATATCATAATTTTGCTGAAATCTGTATTATGAAATTAACTGGTGCAAAGGCAAAACATTGTTCGCCGCAACATTTTTAAAATCAATGTCCTAATTAGCAGCAGAAATCCACTGGCCTTGACCTTCTCAAACTAGCTGTTAGCTTTTGAAGTCTGGTCACAAATAACTCGCTTCCCCAGAAATATTTTTTTCCTCAAAGAGCTCTCTACAACTTGAAACTGTTCCACAGAACCCCACTTCCAAAAATTTGAGCTATTCTTGTAGTTTTGTCATTGTCCTTGGTGATTGTGGTAGTGAAATCAAGGCTTTAATGTTTTGTGGTTTAGCACTCATATTTGTTTAAAAAATAGTTTAAACTGTTGCATTCTCTTACATTGTACTGTATATGCAAGTTAAACAAAATTGTCAAAGATTAAGTAGTTTGCTTTTTGATTATACCTTCAGGTAGAACAGGTCCAGCATGCCTGCGAGTGCCATGTGTGCAACCAGGACGCCAGCTCCTCCACCCTGGGCCCCGCCACATGTCTGCCCCCCAGTGGGCTTCATGCTGTGCCTCCCCCTGTTGTTGGACACCAGTTCTTCACAGACTCAAAGGCTCCCCCTGCACACCCTGCCTTTCACCTGTACCCACACATTCACGGTCACCTGCCCTTGCACAACTTCTCCCGTCCCCTGCTCCACCCAACACTCTACCCACCCAGCCCTCCTCTCACACACAACAAGGTGAGGAGGTTTTGGACATGTAAATGGTTTTCTTCCTAAATAGCACTTGTGTAAAATATAAACTAGAAGAGTTACTTAAAAGGGAGTTAAATTCATTTCCTTATCAGTGGGGAATTTGTTTAATGTTCCAAAAATAAAGATAAGCTTAGGTGTACAGTAGTCCCTTTTTATCGCCCCCACGTTGCTCTCTGCCAGCGCTCTCGGCCACGCCCACTTCTCCTACAGCTGTGGATTTAAAAAAAATAAAAAAAAATCATGCCGTTCGTGCGGCTCATCCATCAATTTATTTTATTTTTATTATTAAAGTTTTATTCATTTTACATGTTTAAAAAAAACATAAAAGATAATGGGAAAAAAACCATTTCATAAATATGTGAAAAAATCAAAATACATAAAATGAAAGTTGGCAGAAAGAAGAAAATTGTCTTATTTTGTCTGCCCCTTTTTTTTCCATAAAAAAACAAAACTATTCAAACAATTAACTACCAAAAACAACAGATCAATTTAGTAACATTTCACACTCAATAATCAGCAAATACATTAGTCAAAGTCAACTTTATTGTCAGAACTGCAATATGTACAGGACATACACAGGATTGAAATTGCGTTTCTCTCAGTCCCTCGGTGCAACAGTAACCATTTAAACACTAAAACACTGAAACATTTAATAAACATAAGCATAAAATAGTAAAAGTGTAACACTGTCCTGAGTTTTTGCATAGTAGTATAAAAGTATGAAAATTTACACCAACACTAAAACACTAAACATTTAATGAACATAAGCATAAAATGAAATAATAAAAGTGTAATACTGTCCTGAGTTTTTGCATAGTAGTATAAAAAGTATATCTATAAAATAAACTGAAGGTTCTAGCATTGACATTTGCAAAGAGTGGCAAAGCAGCATATGAGTTAATGTACACAGTATATGTATGAGGTAGTTGATGTTGGTATAGAGGCAAAGTGGCATATGCAGTAAGGCACATAAGGCACATTGGGCATCCTTAAATAAGGCTAGTCAGAGAATACTGTATATGTATCAGCAGTAGTGTAGATATAAAAGTAGTGTAAATGTAAACAGTAGTAATAAATGTAAACAGTATTAATAAATGTAAACAGTGAATGTAAACAGTAGTATGACTATAGGCAGTAATGTAATACAAACATTAGTGCAAATATGAGAAGTAGTGCAAACTGAATGATCACATGACCGAGAGTTTAGTGAATAANCAGAGGAGTGAGAGCTGGAGGTGTGGAAACTGACAGGAGGCTGACATCTGGACTGACATCTGGACTAACATCTGGACTGGGTTCACCCCAGAGATCATGGTGTCTCCGGGAGACGGCGCCACGCCCACTCACATTCAATTAAACCTGACAACTTGTTTGTTTCCTGTTTTCTAATTGATCTGTTGGATGTCAGACGACGTGAGGACTCACTCGGTGAGCAGGGGGGAGGGACGTGAAGCCCCAGGATGATCTGATGGAGAGGCTGCAACTGGTGGAGCGACTAAACTCATCAAAGAATTTACACTGGTTCTGGTTCTGGACTACGTGCTAACGTCTCTTTATCTTAAACTAAATATTTATTTTAAATAAATATTTATTTTAAACTAAATATTTAGTTTAAACTAAATATTTAGTTTAAAATAAATATTTATTTTAAAATAAATATTAATTTAAAATAAATATTTATTTTAAACTAAATATTTATTTAAACTAAATATTTATTTTAAAATAAATATTTAATTTAAACTAAACTGTCTATTATTTCATCAAGGGAAACATAAGCTCATGTCAACAGATCAATATGTTAACAAATAAAAATGTTTAAGACATGACATAGGTATCCATCATCCATCCATTCATCCATCCATCCATTTGTACATACATCATCAATCCATCATCCATACATCCATCCATCATCCATCTGTCCATCCATCATCAATAAAATTATCTATTCATCCATCCATCCATCCATCCATCCATCTGTCCATCCATCCATCCATCCATTTGTCCGTCCATCATCAATCCATCATCCATCCATTCATCCATCCATCATCCATCATCCATCCATCCTTCGAAACACCACCTCCCTTTCTCTGTTCAAGACAGCCCTGAAAACACATCTCTTTAGACTAGCTTATCATTAACTCTACTGAATGTATTTTTATCATTTTGCATTTTATATTCTTTATGTATTTTATATTTCAATTTGTCGCTGATAATTTTTGAACTGCATTGGTTTGTTAAGTGTCCTTGGGTGTCCTGAAAGGCGCTTTTAAATAAAATGATTATTATTATGATTATTATCCATATCTTCCACTTATCAGAGGTTGTGCTCTGGATGGAGGTGGTAAGTAAGTAAAGTTTATTTATAGAGCGCTTATCACAGACATAAAATCACAAAGCGCTGTACAATAAAAAAAGATCAATAAATACTAAATAAATAAATAAAAATGGTGGTCCAGGCAAACTGTGCCCCCTCTCCCCAGCTCCTCCTGGGGTAGTGATCTCAGACTAAAGAGGATATAAACTCACTCCAGTTAGTTCTGGATGTGCCCTCTGGTCTTCTCCCAGCAGGATGTGTCCAGCAAACCTCCAGAGAGAGAGAGAGCAGTCCAAGTGTCAGTGGACTCTTTATGATGAGCATCAGCTCCACTCAGAACCCCCACAGAAGAAGGAGGACCTCACCTCCTCTTTAAGGCTGAGCCTGGCTCCCCCACAGAGGAAGGTCACTTCAGCTGTTTGGATCCAGGACTTTGTTCTTTTGGTCACGGCCCACAATTCCTCAACATTCGTGAGAGTTGAAACAGAGATGGACCAATAAACCGAGAGCTTTGCCTTTGGACTCAGCTCCTTCACCTTGACAGATCGAAGCAACATCCTCATTACCACAAACTTGTCTTCATCCAGTGGTCCATGTCCTGATTCATCCCTCAGGACCAGGACTCCCCCAAACCTGAACTCCTCTGCTTGGAATAAATACTCATCCATTACATTACATCATTCAACACTTGCTCTTCTCAAGGGCGGACGTCTCCTCTCGGTCTCCACTTTGCTTTTGCTTTGTCTTGTCTGTGAAACTGTCTGAGAGCCTCTCTTCTACAAAATCTTCTGAATCATAACTATGGACTTCAATTTGGTCAGTTGGTCCCTCAACACAACTGATAACATTTCTTCAACAAGAAGACAGGCTGTAGACGAGATGATTGTCCCTGTTGGCATGCACACAGCTGGATATCTCATCGACTTAAAGACTTGATGATGTGTCTATCTCTGCTGTCATCTGTGGATCTTAAGGACACATATTTAATTGGATTTATGATAACTGGTTCTTGCTTTTTAGATCTGGCTGGTTCCTGGTCTATCAACACAAAAGGAAGACGTCGGCAGCAAATCTGGACCTGGTCAGGCTGCCTGCCTTACATGATGGTTTGGTTCATGTGTTGAGAACCCAGACTTTGGCTGAATGGGTTAGATCTTGGGGATTTTCTAAGGCACGTTCCATTGGTATGGTCATTTTAATTTGGACATTTTGGAAGCAAGTGGACCGACACAGACTGAAGGAATATGTCATTAAAGTTCTGCCTGTTCCCAAAACAATCGTGTTTATCTGAAATTTGGCTCCCGACTGGCCTTGACAGGCTGTTTTATCTCAACGCGCCTGGAGAAGTTTTGTAAACCTGATGCTCTCACCCCTTCAACCCTTCTGTTGAGGAATTCATCTGACTTTTCAGAGGAACCCAGCTGAATAAACATTCTGTCATCATTTCAGGACTCTGGATTTGCCTTTGGCCATCCTCTGCAGCTTCCCCCCACCATGAGTCAGGCTGGCTGCTCACCGCCTTTGAGTCCCCTCCCCCGCCTTCTGCATTATGTTGGTGTCATTATGTGCTTGTGTGCAAGACTTTTTTCATTACCACATTTTTGACCTTCAAGCAGAGATCAAAAATTTGTTTGGATTTTTGTTTTGTCTCCAAAACCCTATGTCAATTTAAAATTGACACATCTAGCTTCTCAGGACTTTTCCTCTTTTGAAAGTTTGGCCTTCAACTTCAAAGCCCCACTCCTGATGAACGTTATATTGATTTATAGACCTCCCAAACCGCATGTTTCATTTAACTCAGAGATGCATGACCTCCTCACCTTTTTCTGCACCTCCCCTGTGAAAACTATTTTTCTTGGCGATCTAAATATCCACATGGACAATTCCTCTTCCCCGTTGGCAACAGATTTTAAGTCTCTTCTGGACTCTCTTAATCTCACCCAACATGTGGACGTCCCTACGCACAGCAGGGGGCATACTCTGGATTTGGTGATTACAGACACTGTACTCATCAATAACTTATCTGTATATGACCTGGGTGTCTCGGACCACAGTGTCATCTCTCTGGAAGTGCCTTCAACTTCACCTGCTTCAAACCCAAAGCGACCCATCCAGTTCCGGGACTTTAAAAACATTTCCCCTGATGTTCTGTCCGCTGATCTTCACGCCCTGACCGTTGTCAATCATTCATCTGCCAATGACTCCGTTGATTACTACAACCGATCTCTCCAAGAGCTTCTGGACCTACATGCTCCCTTGAAGACAAGACTGGTGTCTTTCTCCCGTTCAGCCCCCTGGTACACTGGTGAGCTCCGCAGGATGAAGGCAACTGGCCGTGCTATCGAGAGACGTCTAAAATCATCTGGTCTCTCGGTACATAAGCAGGCATACAAAGAACATCAGAAAGCATACGCCTATTCTCTTAAAGAAGCACGCTCCAAGTATTACTCCAACATCATCAACACCTGCCCTGGTAACTCTAAACAGCTCTTCTCCACAGTAACTCATCTACTTAATCCCATTAAACAAACTTCTGAGGAATGTGTTCAAAAATGCGACCTGTTCCTTTCATCATTTAAAAACAAAATTGACACCATCAGATCTCAGCTTCACAACCTCCCTGATCTTCGTTTACCATCTACCCGTCTGCATCCTGGGTCCCTGAGCAGCTTTGATGAGGTTGTTCAGAGTGAGGTGGAGTCCATCATAAAGAAAATGAAGCCTTCATCCTGCGCCCTGGATCCCTTCCCCTCATCTCTCATAAAATCCAATCACTCTGCAATAAGCCCATTAATCACTCAAATAATAAATCAGTCTCTACAATCTGGTCATGTTCCACTGCCTCTAAAAACTGCCATCATTAGGCCTCTTCTGAAAAAATCTAATTTGGATCCCGACATTTTTTCTAATTACCGCCCAATTTCCCACCTCCCGTTTCTGTCCAAAGTGCTGGAAAAAGCAGTTGCTGCTCAGCTGCAGGACCACCTACAGCAACACTCTCTGTACGAGAAGTTTCAGTCTGGATTCAGAGCAGCTCACAGTACTGAGACTGCATTACTGAGAGTTACAAATGATATCCTCATGGCTGCTGACACTGGCTCTCCCTCCGTCCTTGTCCTCCTTGACCTCACTGCAGCCTTCGACACTGTGGACCATAATATTCTCCTCCACCGTCTTCATGTGGAGGTCGGTCTCTGTGACACTGTCCTGGACTGGTTCAAATCTTTCCTCTCCGATAGGCTGGAATGCGTTAGTCTTGGCAATGCCACTTCCCAGACAGTCGGTGTCTCCTGTGGTGTCCCTCAAGGGTCAGTTCTGGGGCCCCTGCTGTTTTCCCTTTACATGCTGCCTTTAGGTCAAATTATTAATCAGTTCAACATTTCTTTTCACTGCTATGCCGACGACACACAGCTTTACATCAGGACTGGAGCATCCTCATCATCCCCATCTCCATCTTCACTCACTGCCCTCTCTACCTGCCTGGAGGAAATAAGGGCATGGATGAATCAGAACTTTCTTCAATTAAACTGCTCCAAGACTGAGGCCATAATGATTGGCACCCCTCACCAGATACAAACATCAACTTTAACAACAATCTCCTTCTCTGGTCAAGACATCCCCCTCTCCACCTCTGTTACAAATCTTGGAATAAAAATGGACTCTCATCTTACATTTGAAAATCACATTAAGCATCTGTTTAAAACCTGCTTCTTCCATCTTCGAAACATCTCCAGACTTCGCCCATCTCTAACTTTTTCCGATGCTGAGAAACTCGTCCATGCCTTTGTCTCCTCCAGGCTCGACTACTGCAACTCCCTGTTTATTGGAATCCCTGGCAAAAACCTTCAGAAACTTCAATATATTCAAAACAGTGCAGCAAGGATTTTATTGAGAGCTCGTAAATTTGAACATATTACACCCATTCTCCATAACCTCCATTGGCTTCCTGTCACCTACAGAATTCAATACAAAACTGCTCTCATTACACACCAATGCTTACACGGAACTTCACCTGACTATCTAAAGGACATTCTTGCACCATATTCATCCACCCGGTCTCTACGATCACAGAACAGTAATCTACTTCACATTCCACAAACCAAATTAAGGACCATGGGAGACAGGGCATTCTGTGTGGCTGCCCCCCGCCTATGGAACTCCCTCCCTGACTACCTGAGAGCTCCACAGTCACTGGTTGACTTCAAAAACGGCTTAAAGACTTTTCTTTTTAAGCAAGCCTATTCTGCCCCCACATGATTTTATCTTGATCTTGGTTGATAGTATTATTGATTTTACTTGATTTTATCACTTGTTTATTTATTTATTTTTATTTTTTAAGCAGGCCTATTCTGCCTCCACATGATTCTGTCTTTAATCTTAGTTGATATTATTATTGATTTTACTTGATTTTATCACTTGTTTTATTTGTTGTAGCACTTTGAGATTTGTATTAATGAAAAGTGCGGTATAAATTGAATTCATTATTATTATTATTAAAGGCCCTGTCCCTGCACCTCGGACGAGACAGTCCGAGACTAGCAAAAGGTCACAGAAGTTCCAGTAAAAGGCACCATACCTCTAAGCTCTGATGAGATAGTGGTCATAAGTTGGTTGTTTGAAAACTTGAATGTTACTGAGGATGACAACCTGGTACATTGAGTGACCTTGTCTTTGATAACTCAGAGCACATGAATAACTCAGAGCACATAGTTGATGACAAAGACAGCAAACAAAGTGCTGATAGTCTACAACATCCTGAAGGTCATGATGCTGACAGCCAACAATATGCTGACAATGAACATGAGTACACAGCTAGAGTCACTCGTGAACAGAAACATGTACCAAGACCTGTAAGGTTTCTGTGTAACTTTATAAGAAGAGGGGTAGCTAAGAAAGCTTACCTGTCAATCACACTGGAAGGTGTCCTCGCGCGTGAAGCCCTCCTGGATGGTAGTGCGGACATTCCTACAATGTCAGCCAAGCTGTTCAAGGAGCTAAGGACCGTCGTTAACGGTGTTGACAGGCAAATACCCTTCGAGAAATGTGCTATTGAACTACAGGGCCTCGCAGGGACGAGAACAACCCCGACAGCTGTAGCTATGGTTCACATTTTGATTGGCGAAATGACACTATGCCACCCGGTATTTGTGTCTAAACTTGACTCATTCCCATTTTTGGTTGGCCAAGATTTTATAAACCGCTTCAACACAATTATAGATTATGGTCAACAGAAAATGTGGGCAACAGTGAGAAAACCCCTGCCAATAAAAGTGCCTCCTAGTTGTGATACAGACTGCCTAACCGCAGGTACCGCAGAGGACACAAGGGACCCCTCATCCGAGGACAAGAGCCCAGTAAGTGAACTTTCAAAAACAGGTGAGACAGAAGAGACCCAACAGTTGGACCAGACTCTGGCCCAACAAGAGAACCTCCTCTGCGAGCTGGAACAATCAGCACTCACTGAACACTACCTACCACAGGTAGAAGAAGGTGTGGAGGTCCAAGGATCCCACGCCGAAGACGTTGTACTGTCCTCTGGGACAGGTAATTCGGAAATCAGCCAAGCTTTCAATGAAACCTTGGTTCAAGAGCATTTGAGTCCAGAAAATGACAGTCAACCAGACGTTGACAGTCACTTGGACATCATTGTTACAGATTTCAAGGACCCCTCATCAAACAGGGGGGGGGGGCAAACTCACACTACATTGACAGTGACCCATCGCAGACTGACAAATCAGATGCACCTGCGACTGCACGGATGTTTGAGACACACCCAAATTACACAGAAAGAGGTAAACGTAAGAAGATACGTTGGCCGAAGCCTAAAAGGTTCCTGTGTACTATCTACTCTCAGCTGCAAAAACAGCTTAAACTAGACAATGGCATCCTAACTTGTGCCCATGGACGGACGTCCTCACCCGTGTTCGTGGTCCCCCATAACCAAAGGGGGGTGATGTTAGGTCATGCCCAAGACAAAGACAAAACGTCCTCAATTGTCTACGGAAGCAAAATCAGCAAAGGCCGCAAAGAGCCAATTGCTAAATGGGTACATCAAAATCAGATCAAACCTTACAAGGCGTTCAATGACTCCACAAAAGACAAATATCTCACAAAGTCACCGACTTCATGGGATAATAAGGTCGTCCAAACACAAGTTAGTAAATAAACTAATCAGGTTTAAACTACCGTATTTTCCACCCTATAAGTCGCATTGTCTAGCTTGAACTTAGAAACGCTAAGCCTAAAGGCCGAGATACAGTGAAGCAGACTCCGTATACGCGCGTATATGCCCGTATACGCGCGTATACGGAGCCTCTGCTACAGCTCGGCTGATGTTCTCGCGTAGATTCTCGTGTTTTCGCTCCAAATTCTACGTCATTTCCTCCGTACCGTCACTTCCGATCGTCACTTCCGGTAGTTTTTCGCTCCACGGAGAGGACTCAACTGAGCTCGCTGATTGGTCACTTTGACACGCCTACTGAAATGATTGACAGATTTCAGTCAGCTCAAAGTGAAACCTATCGTGAGCAGCTCGCTCAGACTTCTGCGGTGTTCTGATACGGTCTTTCTACTATATATGTTATAAAAAGTTCTCTCAGAAATAAAAATAATAACAGGGAGTGCTTTTCCTGCAGCCCACAGCCCACCAGGGAATATATAAAACATCGCGCACCCAGGTAGGACCTGAATTCATTCATTTCATTCATCGAGTGAACGGAGGAAGAAGCGGTTACTTGACTTTAGGCAAAAAAACAAAAGAAAAGGCCCGATCAGCGATAAAAAAGAGGAATTTATTTCATTTGTGTAACATACAAAACAGTCCGGAGCCGGGGAAGTTTAGGTCAGACACCGCGCATCGCGTATGCGAATCGCGTATGCGTAGTAAAAAAATACCTTTGCGCGTACTTGCCCTGAGGGGCTACGCGGGGCTACGCTGCGTACGGGGCATACGTACGCTGCGTATTGGCGTATCGTGAGGACGCGCGAGTGTATCTCGCCCTTAACACCCACAACAAAAAACTAACCTTAACAACCGTTTAAATCCACAAGATTTAATTTGACCTCGGTTATAAAGTTGAGACCTGTTTTTCTTGTGTGTTACATTTTGGAATCTGATGACAAGAGTGTGTCGAAGCAGTGAAACGTTGTTTCCTTGTTGTTTAGTCATTACTGTTGTCATTATTTGAGATATTGTTTTGGTTCTGAACACTCCCAGCCAAAAAAGGTTTTGTATTAACATTGGTTAATGCATAATATGGATTTAACTATGCCAACATGCAGTTTGTTTTGTTAAATCTCAATCGTTGAAGAGTCAATGTAGTTTAAAGCTACTCAAGGTACCATAAACTACACTGGTCTCACAATTTCTAAATTGAACCGATTCGATCGATTCTATTCTAGATTATCTATTCATTTTGATGAGTCTCGCCATAGACTTAAAAATTTATTAGGAATACCAAATCCTACGTCGTTCGTCTAAAAGACAACAGACATTTAGACCAAACTATATTTCCTTTTTCTATTTTAGTTTAACCTAAACTAAGTAATGAATGGAGGAATAGTTTGGAAAGAAGAGGCCTTCGTTACAGAAGCACTCCTGAAACTTCTATAGGTATAGATCCATATAGCTGATTTTTACAGCATTGATCCACCCCTTAATTGGTAATTGTAGCTGATCTAAACCATGATAGCTTACATACCAGGTGCATATAGGTAAGGCTTAATGTAAAATCCCAATCATAAGCCCACCTAAAAACCACATAATTGCATGACACATAGAACGACAGGGAACATCTGACAGAGTCTCCCGTAAGACGGAGCTTTAACTCCCACCTCCGGGAGAGCTTTGAACACGTTTCGAGGGAGGCGGGGGACATTGAGTCCGAGTGGGCCATGTTCCGCACCTCTATTGTCGAGGTAGCTTATCAGAGTTGTGGCCGCAAGGTTGTTGGTGCCTGTCGTGGTGGCAACCCTCGAACCCGGTGGTGGACACCGGCGGTGAGGGATGCTGTCATGCTGAAGAAGGAGTCCTATTGGGCCTTTTTGGCCTGTGGGACCCCGGAAGCAGCAGATAGGTACCGACAGTCCAAGCGGCATGCAGCTCGGGTGGTTGCTGAGGCAAAAACTCGGGCATGGGAGGAGTTCGGAGAGGCCATGGAGAATGACTTCCGTACGGCTTCGAGGCGATTCTGGTCCACCATCCGGCGTCTCAGGGGGGGAAAGCGGTACGCGACCAACACCATTTATGGTGGGGATGGCGTGCTGTTGACCTCAACTCGGGATGTTGTGAGTCGGTGGGCGGAATACTTCGAAGACCTCCTCAATCCTACTGGCACGTCTTCCACTGAGGAAGCGGAGCCTGGGGACTTTGGGTCGGGCTCTCCAATCTCTGGTGCTGAGGTCGCCGAGGTGGTTAAAAAGCTCCGCGGTGGCAGGGCTCCGGGGGTGGATGAGATTCGTCCTGAGTTCCTTAGGGCTCTGGATGTTGTGGGGTTGTGTTGGCTTACGCGACTCTGCAATATCGCGTGGACATCGGGGGCAGTTCCCTTGGATTGGCAGACTGGGGTGGTGGTTCCCCTATTCAAAAAGGGGGACCGTAGGGTGTGTTCCAACTATAGGGGGATCACACTCTTAAGCCTCCCTGGTAAGGTCTATTCAGGGGTTCTGGAGAGGAGGGTCCGTCGGATAGTCGAACCTCGGATTCAGGAGGAGCAATGTGGTTTTTGTGCTGGTCGTGGAACACTGGACCAGCTCTACACCCTTAGCAGGGTCCTTGAGGGTGCGTGGGAGTTTGCCCAACCAGTTTACATGTGCTTTGTGGACTTGGAAAAGGCATTCGACTGCTTCCCTCGGGGGGTTCTGTGGGGGGTACTCCGGGAGTATGGGGTACCAGGCCCATTGATATGGGCTGTTAGGTCCCTGTACGACCAGTGTCAGAGCTTGGTCCGCATTGCCGGCAGTAAGTCAGGCTCGTTTCCAGTGAGAGTTGGACTCCGCCAAGGTTGCCCTTTGTCACCGATTCTGTTCATAACTTTTATGGACAGAATTTCTAGGCGCAGCCAAGGTGTTGAGAGGATCCGTTTTGGTGGCCTTAGAATCGCTTCTCTGTTTTTTGCAGATGATGTGGTCCTATTGGCTTCATCAGATCGTGATCTACAGCTTTCGCTGGAGCGGTTTGCAGCCGAGTGTGATGCGGCCGGGATGAGGATCAGTTCCTCCAAATCCGAGGCCATGGTCTTGAGCCGGAAAAGGGTAGCATGCCCTCTCCGGGTCGGGGAGGAGGTCCTGCCCCAAGTGGAGGAGTTTAAGTATCTCGGGGTCTTGTTCACGAATGAGGGAAAACTGGAGCGTGAGATCGATAGGCGGATAGGTGCAGCATCCGCAGTGAAGCGGGCGCTGTACCGGTCTGTCGTGGTGAAGAGAGAGCTGAGTCGAAAGGCAAAGCTCTCAATTTACCGATCGATCTACGTTCCCACCCTCATCTATGGTCATGAGCTTTGGGTTGTGACCGAAAGAACGAGATCTCGGATACAAGCGGCTGAAATGAGTTTTCTCCGCAGGGTGTCTGGACTCTCCCTTAGAGATAGGGTGAGAAGCTCAGTCATCCGGGAGGGACTCGGAGTAGAGCCGCTGCTTCTCCACATCGAGAGGAGCCAGTTGAGGTGGCTCGGGCATCTGGTTAGGATGCCTCCTGGACGCCTCCCTGGTGAGGTGTTCCGGGCATGTCCCACCGGGAGGAGACCCAGAGGAAGACCCAGGACACGCTGGAGGGACTATGTTTCTCGGCTGGCCTGGGAACGCCTTGGGATTCCCCCAGAGGAGCTGCTTCAAGTGGCTGGGGAGCGGGAAGTCTGGGCCTCCCTACTTAGGCTGCTATCCCCGCGACCTGACCCCGGATAAGCGGACAAAAATGGATGGATGGTTGGACATAGAACCAGAGTGGCACTGACTGGAAACCAACCAGCCAACAACCTTTGATGTACGGACCTGCAGCTCCAACGCTTGGTCTTCAACCCTCATCCAAGGGTCACCTCCTCTGCGTCAGTTGAGGGATCCCCTTTACATGCTGATTATAGAAACAATTAATGCTGATCAATCAACAAAACGAATTGTGGTAGAATTACTGCTGTGGATTTACCGCTATGATTATAAGACTTTGTTTTCCAAAGGATTAAAAGCTTACAGCAATGGGATTACCTACGAACAGTATGGAAGTTCCAAAAACTTTATGGGATTATAAATTTGATTTTTCTTCTTCCACTTGCT
Organism: Garcialebias charrua; assembly: GCA_038048925.1. Lineage (NCBI taxonomy): Eukaryota > Metazoa > Chordata > Actinopteri > Cyprinodontiformes > Rivulidae > Garcialebias > Garcialebias charrua. Next base: position 24,792 of record JBBPBX010033833.1, read on the forward strand.
GGATTACTTCAAGATCAGAGACAGTTCAAGGTATCCTTTCATGTTGGACCTCATCCCCAAGGACGGGCGCTGACTTCCAAAAGGGAGGAGATGTAGTGGATATGACGATGTCCAGTGATGATCTTTACTGACCTCTCAATAAACAGACATTTGGTCTTTTTTAGTTTGAATCAAACAACATATTCATTCAAAAAGACTATCTCTATTCTTTAAGTTTATTCTAATGTAATTGGCATGTGATTGGTAACACGGTGGCAAAACTGGTAGAGCTGATGCCTATCAGCGAGCAGGTCCCCGGTTCAAATCCTGGTCCGGGGGCCTTTCTGGGTGGAGTTTGCATGTTCTCTCCGTGCATGCGTGGGTTTTCTCCGGGTGCTTTGGTTTCCTCCCACAGTCCAAAAACATGCATGTTGGGCTGATTGGTAACTCTAAATTGACCCTGAGTGAGACAGGTCCCTCTTGTAAATGAGTCCCCGTGGCTCAACGAGGCTAGCCTGTATAAATAAAGGTTGAATGAATGAATGAAAAAGTAATCAAAAGAGTGACATTTTGTCATTTTCATGATATGTGTTTATATGCTGTGTTATTCTTTAATGTGAAGCATTACTGTGTCACTTCTGCAAATGAAAGTGTCTAATAAGTGTCAGAGTTGAATATGTCAAACTGACTTGTTCAGTTTTGTTTTAAGATGAGAAACAGCTAAAACTCTCATGAGCATCTGTATGTCTTCACTTGCAGACACCTTTCCTAAAACAGTCCTCTTTGTTTTCTAAACAAACTCTCTGTTGACCTCGAAGTCTAAAGCTTCACATTATCACTGTCTCCTCTTGGCCACAACCAATGAGATGATTGAAATTTTCTGGTCTCAACATTTTTAGTAAAAGCGTTTTGCTTCCCGGAACGCTTCAGAGTAAAAAAGACAGCGAGACCTGAAAGCTCTCTGTCTTGTCAGCTGATTAGGTTGGGTCAAGAGCAAAAGACTGACTTATCAGCTCGAACTCATGGATGACTCCATGAAGTTCACAGAGCAAAAGCTCTCTATGACTTTTTTGAGGAATGCTCTATTTTGAAACTAACCCAGAAGCTGCCACTGTCTTTGACGGAGGAAGCAGGCCTCACGACATGTCAAATCCATAAACACGCCGAGGTACGACCGAACTTCCCGGGCCCAGAACCCGTGAAGCTCTAACTGCTCCTCAACTCTACCAACCGAGACGGACGTCTTAACAGGCACAGAGTTGCTGATGTTTAATGGAACGTGCACTGGAGTCGAGCTGGTTTTCATATTGAGAAGTGTCAACTCTGGTTAAAAACTCAAAATAGATTTCTTCCTCTCTCCATCTTTAATCTATTCCTCTCAAACTCTCCCTGATTTCATTCTAAGCTTGTAACTACATTTTTAAGCTAAGAGCCACAGATAAAAAGTAACCTGTCAACTCATTACTTATGTCTGCTGTTACAATTTAAGTGTGCTGATGCGTGTTAAATTGCAAGAAAGTGAAATCCGGCAATCAAGTGTAATGGTGTTAATTTTAGTTGATTTATTTTAAATAAAAGGTAGTGTCTTTTGACATACCAACTAAAATCAACGTCTCATGGTCACTTCATGGTTTATTTGTCCATCATAACTGATCACAGAAATATTGGGTAAACTGAAAAAGAAAAGAATCCGTAAATTACTATTCAATCTGAATAAGTAAATAATTAAGGTAAAGGGTGTCAGTTTAATACTGACCCCCCTAAATCCTTACATTATTTCTATTGTTATTATTTCCATAAGATTGTCAACAATTATCGACATTTCATTAATTATTCTACATTTTATTTCATTTTTAACAAATAGAGCTATTCCACCACTTTTATTGTTTCTGTTTAAATTATATAATTCATATCCTTCGATGTGAACATTATTTGTGTTTTCATCATTAAGCCATGTCTCTGACAGTGCTATTAAAGTAAAAGTTCTGTTTAACTGTTTTAAGTAATCTGTTATTTTGGATATATTTGCATTTATACTTCTACTATTGATGTGAATTATAGAGAGATCTCCATTTGTTATATTGATGTCATTAAACTGTTCTTCATTATAACATTTGCAGTCTTTAATAGCAGGATAAAAATTTGAATCAACCACATCTTCAACATTGTATATTTTAAACTCTGAGTCTTCATTTGTTGTTGTCATGTTTTAATGTATTTGTTTGTTTGTTCATTTTTGTCAATTTTTGTGTGTGAACTTGTGTTAGTGATTTGTCATCTTTGACAAAGAGATCAACTCACAGCAGCCATTTTACATAAACAAACATGCCCACGAAGCTCCGACCAATCCCACAATGCTTGCCACATAGTCCTGTGAGAGTTCTGACTAGGGAATGCACAAGACAAGGCGTCAGTGTAAGAATATAAAACTGGACAATTTTTTATATGCACACACGTGCTCCGCAATCAGCTGTGGGTAACAAAGCAGAAAATATGTATTTTTGATACCTGAATTGTATTCCAGCCATGCAGAGCAACCTTCTTGAAGCAATCATCTCAGGAGTATCGTGGTACTTGTCAGACAGATAAACCACTTCCTTCAACCCTGGACAAAGGCAGGAAGATGTATACAAATGAAAACAACATGAGATTAAAGCTAGGGTATGTAAGATTGTAATGTAGTCTGTAACTTTTCAAACAATATATTTTTAACATATTTCTTCACTCTGTCACTATCTACTGACAAACTGATGTTAGACAAAGTAATCTCTGAAAAAAACTATAGTCCCCTTGCTTCTCTATCAGCATTTATAAAAACACTAAAAACACAGAGTGACCAGGACAATGACAGCCAATAAAAACAGAGTTTGTAACCAGCCAATTAAAAACAGAGCTTGAATTTGAATCAGCCAATAAAAACAGAGCTTGAATTTGAATCTCAGCAGAGCCTCCCCCTCAGAGCCATATATGGCTCTGAGGGGGAGGGATCAGAATGCTTTGCCTGTTGAAAATTTTTCTAAGTTCTGCACTCTACAGAAAGTTACACATAGCACCTTTAAGATGCACTTTTCATGTAGAGTTTTAAAAAATGAAAGAAAAAAACAAACTTTTTCATATTACACTATTAAATTAACAAGGTACTTGAACTAGCATAATACAAGTCTTAGAACAATCATATATGTGTGTAGTCAGGGCCGGCCCAAGCCTCCATGGGGCCCTAAGCGAAATTTGGTTTGGGGCCCTCTATTTTTGCTAATAATGTGGATTACTGCAATCAACAGTCAGATGATCAGATCATTCACTGACCTAACATAAACCCATTGCAACTCTGACAGCCCTGGTTACATTATCCTATGTGTATTTTGGTACTAAAAGTAACTAAAGGA